>APFE030554776.1:87578-134216 GCA_000404065.3 Pinus taeda | reverse complement strand
TATATATTTTGTTGCTAGACTATTGAAGTGTCAAGGAAGCATCGGCGATTCCCAGGCAGGGATCAAGAAGGCTTTGAGCAACGTCAATGTTTAGGTAGCGGGCAGTAGTTCCGAACAGTGAGCAGCAGGCTTGGGCAGTGTGCAAACTTCAAAATGTGAGAAAATCCATTGTTGGTTAGTTTGATAAGAGATTGCTACTAGACTACATTACAAGGACAGGTTGGACGGGGCAAGAAATTTTAGCCCGTGGAAGAAACACCTTGTTCTACTATTTGAGGAGTAGTTGTGGGACATCATGGAAAAGGATTTCCCAATTCTTATAGATCCTACTCAGTTGGTTGTGTTTAATAAGATAAACGTTAAGGCCAAGAGAATAATCCTAGCCTCCATCAGAGACCATCTTATACGTCATGTGACAGGGAAGAAGTATGACTATGAGATGTGGGCATCCTTAACCAAGATGTCCCAGAGTATAAACCAAAACAGGAATATGGTATTGAAGGAGAAATTGAGAAATGCCAAGATGTCTGAAACTGACACAATTGCGTCATACCGAACCAAGATCACTCAGATTAGAGATGATTTCACAAGAGTGTGGGAAACTATTGATAGTGAAGAGTTGGTCAGATCAACCTTGAGTGGCTTTCCTCCGAAGTGGGATGCCTTTGTTGATGGGATATGTCACACGGGAAAATTTGCCCAGTTGGGATAGATTGTGAAATGACTTCATACAGGAGGAGACAAGGAGACGTTCCAAAACTAAAAGTCAATATGATGGAAAGAATGATGAGGAGAATTTTGCTCTTGCTAGAAAGGGCAAAGGTAAAGTAAAGGCAAGTGGGGGATCTGTTTCCATGAAGGAAATGAGCAAAGTGAAGTGATTTGCATGTCACAAGACTAGTCATTATGCGAGCCAGTGTCCACACAAGAAGAAGAAGAAGAAAGAGGATTAGGTGGTTGCATCAGCATCAACTGAGATTGATGACTTTATGGAGAAATTCGAGAAGGAATTTTCTCTAGTTGCTTGTGTTTCTGAAAGTAGTATTGTTGTGTATGAGGACAGTGGGCTGTGGCTAGTGGACAATAGAGCGTCCATTCACATGACAGGGATGAGGTCAATGTTCCGCACTATTTCAGAGACAGACTCAGACTGCATTGTGAGCAGTGTAGCTAGCACCACACATGCAGTGAAGGGGGTTGGATCTGTCAAATTCCAACTAGAGTCAGGAGTATTTCTGGAGATGACAAGGATGTTGTTTGTGTCAGGGTCGATGGTACATGTGCTCTCAGTATTAGCCTTGGAGGATTCTAGATATAAAGTTTTGTTCAGGATGGACATGTGCTTCTATATTCAGAGGGAGCGACCTTGGATGCAATTGTAGTGCTTGGCATCAGAAAAGGGCAGTCATACAAGTTGTTGGGACAACTTGTGGGTATATCCAAGGGGATCCTAGATACACAATCAGTGTCAATTGCTGAGAGGGAGCAAGTGGGGAGGAAGAGTGATTCTTCAAGTACTGTCAGGAGCCTCAACTGGTATGATATGACATAGATGGATGCTCAAGAAAAGAATCCTCATAGCATGGTTGGGCATGACAAGTTCTCAGCTCAGGTTTCAGGTCAGGTAGCAAGACAGCTTTAGAATCAGAGGGAGGAGCTACAGATACTGAGATGGACTTGGAGACAAATTCAGGTGGAGGAGGTTCTTCCAAAAGTACCTCCCTCGCTAAGAGGTAGTGTTGAGCTTTGTAGCTCGAAAGGTACTTCTAGTCTTGTGGCTTGACTAGAAGGACCTTGATTTGCCTTGTTAGAAGCTTGCATTCAACATGAAAAGTGTGCAAGAGAATTGCACACATGTTGATGTGTTGTGCGTGTAAGGCAAGCTAAATTTATGACTTGTACTAGAGTTAAAATAGTAAAACTAAAGTAATATCACTTGTCTTCAGTTAACTTGACGAGCTAATTTTGGTCGTCAATCTTAGCCTAGGAAAGTTATAAATTGAGCCTAATGTCAGGTGCTAAGGCATATAACATTAGCACAAGATTGAGAGAGAATTCTCAATGAGCATGTGCTAGGTCTGAGAGAATGTAGTGAGGTTGGTGATCAGTATTGTATTTTCTTAGTTGGGCCATTATCCCAAGTACAGGAGCTCGAGTAAGTTTTGTGATTAATTTATTTATGGGAACTGTTGTTAGGCAAAAAATTGTTTGTGTGTGATTTAGATAGAGTAATTTTTGCTTCTGCTATATTTTTTGAGTTAGGAATCTCGATGTATATTCATTTCACTTATCAATTGCTAAGAACCGCAGGTGTTGGGTTCTGAAAGACTAACACGAATCATCCATAAATCATTCAATCAATTTGTGTGTGTGTGTGTGTGTGTGTGAAAAAACAAATGTAATGAAAACTCATAATGAAGCTCTAAAATCTAAGGTTGATATGGCATGAGCATGAGGTTTATGATCAATTTTTTTGTGTTTCTTATGTTCTAGCCCAGGGAATTTTTCGATCACGAAAGGAGCGGTGATGATTGGATTAACGTAATTGTCTCTATTGATTTTATTTTGGCATAGATGTCTTCGTGTTTCTAGTGTGATTGACCTCAGTGGTGGTACAAGTGCATAACCTATGCGATGGTATTAAAGTGAAGTCACCTATGCTTGTAGCTCAATGCCTGCAATGTCGAAGTCCGAAGTCTCAATCCACATTTATTGTATTCGCCTCTTCTGGAAGTCTCTGAGTTCGTACCAAAAGTATGTTCGACAAAAACTGGTTATGTTGACCCTGACATGCTGGCACTTGTGACTTGGCAAATGTCTGAAGTTTAACAGACGGATATGTTTTCAGATAATTCATACAGTAGCGGAAACTGAACGTGGTGCAATGAATAAATGCTCCACCACGTTGTTACAGCTTCGAATTTCATTACCAACGAACCTTTTGTGTGAAAGTTAATTATTAAAGAGATAAGCACCAACAAGACTTTGTGGTGTGAATTGTATGGAAAATAAGCAAGTCATCATCTAAATCGCAATGAGTTGATCTAGCAAAGAACCAACATGCGTGCATTACATTGGACATTGAATCCATGTGGTTAGCAATGTAGATTGTCTGATTGGGAATTTCATTACCCTGAAAGTTGAGCCACGTAAACATTATGAGAACTATTCAATGTATGACTTGGATAGTTAACTCCCGACAGCCACAATCTCAAACATTGAATCTCAAACATTGACGGAGTGGTATGCCACCAAAGTCCAAATCACCAACATCGCAATCAATCTTTCGAACAAAAGCTTAGCGCTTCGCTCTGCCTTTTTCTTCCGACTCTCACATGCAAGATTTAACTTATTTATTGTTAAATTACTATCACCAAGGCTTTGATTGGAGCTCTTCATTGCGTGTCGGAGGATAACTACATACTCATTTTGAATGTTGAATTTTCTACGTACGAATGGCCACCATCCAATGCAACATTAGGGCAACTGGTGCAATTGGAAAAGGGTGTGTTTGCTGGACAAAGTTGCTTTTTTTTGCCAGAGGTCTTATGCTAAGTATGGTGGTTGTTTTTGTTGAACAAGCTGAGTATGGATGACCAAAATATACTTGTAGTGTGTTGATTGAGCTTGACAGTTCGATTTGTTTAGACAAAGCTTATTCCTCAGACTTTTGATCAATATTATTGCCACTGTTGTAACAAGGATCATGTATCATTGAGTGTAGTGATTGCTTGATTTTGTTCATGATATATGTTGAGTACAAGTCTTGCATATGCTAATATTGCAGCGGACTGAGGGAGTGTTAGTAGACTATAAGTTTATGTGTATGTTGTCATTAGTCTCTTATATGGTTGAGAAGTTGTCGATGAGAATTTGTATGCTACTGTCATTGCCACGTATTTGTATTACTATTAATGCCATTTGAAGTAGAAAGTGGGTTGTATGGCAAAGAATTGAGATAAGTTGTTGCTTGGTTGTCCTGATATGGATGAGTCTTATTTGAGTTGGTATGTTGCAAAAAGATATACGTTGTCGGTACACTGAATTGAAGTTGAGAACAGAGAGTGTTGAATTGTAATGCTGCCATTGCCATTGTCATATGCTTTTGCTAGGGTTTGACAATGTCATTATTAAGCAGTTGTTTGGTGAGCAAAGATTGTATTATCTCATGTTGGTATTTGTATCATTGTTTATGAGCCTAGATTTAACAATGTTAGTTGTATCCAGTTGTTAAGGAGTTGTCAATTATGTATGATGCTTGAAGTTGAGCATAGCTGTTGAGACAAGGTTTTGGCAGAGTTATTTATGCAGGGTTTGTCAATGAGGGTATGTTGCTACTAATGAGATGCTAAGCTAGGGTTTGATCCTTTAATCAAGAAAAGTTGGTAATGATGTTGATGATTTGGTGCGTGTATTGTAGATTGATAGAATTGGTAGATTGTTGTTAATATTCCTATGTTTATATTTAGCACAGGTGGATCCAGTTTGAAAATGAGATGAAATTGTGGTCCATTGTGGTAGTTTGTTGAGTAGGGTGCCATGGTGGTGCAAGGCAGAGATTGAAGTCCCCTTTGGGTTGGAGCCTAAGAACACTTCATGGTGGCAGGGTGGTGCTTGGGCAAGTTAGAACTTGCAAGGTGTTGGAGCATCCTTTCAGTTGGAGCTAACAAAACCAGGGCATTGAAGCGTCCTTCCAGTTGGAGCTAGTAAACCAGGGTGTTGGAGAATCCTTTTAGTTGGAACTAATAAATCTAGGGGTTGGAGCCTCCTTCCAGTTGTTGTTGGAGAATCTTGGAAGTTGGAGCTCCCTGTTGATGTAATTTTTAAAAGACCTATATTAAAAGCGTTCAATGGATTTTCACCCGAAAAGAGTTTCCACCTGAAAATCTCGTGTATTGTATTTGATGTTATGCATTGTTGAATGGCCACCTGAAAATCTCGTGTATTGTATTTGATGTTATGCATTGTTGAATGGCCACCTGAAAATCTCGTGTATTGTATTTGATGTTATGCATTGTTGAATGGCCACCTGAAAATCTCGTGTATTGTATTTGATGTTATGCATTGTTGAATGGTGTTGTTGATGTATCTAATGTTAATATTATTTAATTCTCTGAAGATTAAAAATTAACTAATTGAAGTGAAATATTGATTCACCTCCCTATCAGCAGACCCTCCAATAAAGCTATCAAACTCCTTCAAAATTGGATCTTGTAGATAAGTATAAAAGCAACGGTCCATTAGCTATTATAACAACTCCTCAAAAGAGGGCAACCTCAGCACGTATGCTAATAAAAAGTGGGACACTTCTCAAATCATGCAAACCAATCCCACTATATAGATACAAGTGTAAAGTGGGTAATGGTTGTTAAAACAATCCCTTAGAACAAGCATGCTCTCAAAGAATGTGCCTCAAAGCTCAATCCATGCATTATGACCATATCAAACTCCTCATCAATTGTGCCAAGAGCACGGATCCATGTGCAAAGCCAGTGGAATTCCTCAAATATTGCATCATAGATATGAGTGCATGGGACCCTTTTGGTTGTTATAACAACCTCCAAGGGTGGGATGACCTCAAATAATGTGCTAACAACTAAGGTTGCACAAAGCAAGGACATTTTTTGGAAGCGGGACGCGGAAGCGTCATTTTCCAAAAATCTAGAAAGCGAAGCGTTTGCAGAAACATCTACTATTATATATTATATATATATTATTCATATATAATATTTGCTTTATACTCAAAACAGACATCCCAAATACCAAATTAGTTGTAGAAGACATGAAAACATGCATATTTTTGCATAAATCAAGATAGATATGGCATCCATGATTCCATTGTAGTTACTAGTATGTACATCAGCCATCTATATTCTAGCAATTAAAAACATACATCAAATTTTTAAGCATATTATAAAACATAAAACATTTAAGCATATTATAAAACATAAAACATAGAGCATATTATGATTCATCTAGCAAGTGAGCAACTGTCAACATTTGTCATGTCCAAAATTCAAATAATAATGTTTACAAAATATGTCACTTGGTCACCGCCAAGACAAAAAAGATTCAAATTCACAAGCCTGCAAGTCTAATGACTAATCTATGACAAAAGTAGTAAATTGTGAATATATCTACTAATCTCTCCTCCTCCCACCACGAAGATAACGTGGCAGCGGGCCTCCACGTGGTGGCAATGAAGAAGATGGTGCTTGTGGAAGTTGTGGCAATGTCACTAAAACTGATGAAGACGAACCCCCTGTTGTTGGTGTTGAACCATGGAACTTAGGAACCAAGGGACCAGATGGGGGTGGCATCTCAACACGATCATCATCATCGTAGAATCGCTCAAAAAATTCATACAAAAAAAACACTAGTTAACAAAAAAAATTAAAAACATGAATTAGAGAAATGCTTTATAAGGAAAATTCATACCACAATGGAAATACCTGGATAAGAGCATCCTCAAATTGCTCTAATCGCAACACTCCATCCTCCAAATTGGGCTCCTCTGGATTCTTGTCCCAAATCTTAAGGTATTTATTAGTCTTTGCATCATCACAGTAATGAAACAACAATCGCAAGTTGTAATGAACATAAACCAAGCTCTCTACCCAGTCTAAACTCAACCTGTTCCTTTTAACATTGTGGATGAAAGAAGATGAGCTCCAACACCTCTCTGCATAAGAAGTGTTTACCACCTGTGATAGCACCCGCAGTGCTAAAGTCTGTAGAAGTGGAGTAGCCCCTCCATGCATGTTCTACCACTCAAAAGAAGAAAAAGTCTCTCGATCTATAATTGCATGCATGCTCCCAAATGGACCAGTGTTAAGCATATAGTTGCTCAACTGTCTCTGTACCATGGCAGCCTCCTCCTCATCAAGGATTAATTTACTCAATGCAATCATATATTTTTTGTGAACCTCTTGATCTTGGTGTGGTTTTCTCCTGCTTCCTCTCCCCCCAAGTGCTGGTGTTGAAAGCCATGATGGATGATAGTATTTAGGTGTCAAAACATATGCTAATGCATGCAATGGAACATTTAAAATTTCCCATCGATTTTCCACCTCTACACGAATATAATTGTACAAGGTGATATCTCTAGGCTCAGCAATGCCTTTAATATGCCCCAACATGCTATCCATTTGCTCATACACCTCCCCAATTATTGGTCGATCTGAATCTCCAAACTTAATCATGTAATAAATTGGTTTGGTGAATTGCAAAACATATTTAATCTGTGACCAAAAGTACATGTCAAGAATAGTGTCCTTGGTTGCATTAGCACCATCTCTATCAGTGTTAATTTCATCCCACGTTTCAGCACACGCCATATTAGTTAAATCTTGTCTTTGCAAGTTTAAGCAACTACAACTTGGAGTAAGTGCCATAGAAGTAGTTTACCCTTGTATGCCCTGTGATGAATTTAATGAGTTGCTTCCCTCTCCTATAAAGCTCATTAATCCACCCACATTCTTTATGCTTCACAATATCATGCATCAAAAGGTTCAATGTGTAAACCAGGCACCCAGACCAAAAGATGTGTTGATGAGTACGCTCAATAATTTTTCCTGTTGCCTTACAATTTGTTGCATTATCTGTGATCACTTGAACCACATTATTCGGACCAACATCTTTGATTGATTGCAATAGGAGATCTGCAATGTTTTGTGAGGATGCACTGATGGAGGAGGAGTCATGACATGTAATAAATACTACACCACTAGCAGAAACACCAAGAACACTTATCAAATGTCGGTTTCTATTATTTGTCCACCCATCTGATATAGTGGATACCCCACAATCTACCCACTCATTTGTAAAACGTGTCAAAGCTCTTTGAACCTTTGCTTTTTCTCTTTCTAATAACATTGTTCTAGCTTTCTCATAGTTGAGGGACTTGTATCCTTTTGGGGCTTCATTGATGGCCTTTACCATTTCATGCCAATAGGGAGAGCGAAGCACATTGAATGGTACACCGCAAGCACAAAGAAATCGAACTCTTTCCATCCACATCATCCCTCCCAACAACATTAAGGAAATCCCCTATTGTTCTTTTACCTCCAGAGCTTCCAGAAGTACCATGAGGAGATGAGCTACCAAATCTAGAGGTTGCACTTCATTCAGAATGAGCTTTTTGTTTCTTGTTTTTTTGTTGTGCAGCCTCCTCTATTTGGATGTATTTTCTTCTTTGTTTAGATGAAATGTTTGGGCAAATTTGTATCCCACAGCACCCTTTTTATCATCACTGTCCATCACCCCACAAAGATGCCTCCTCACACGGGTATATGAACCACTAAATGGTTTTCCTCCATGACAACCATGAGGGCACAAAAATTTGTAGCTTCCACTACCCTTTCCCCCTTCAAGTTTGGTCACATAGTTCCACAAGGGTGTTAATGCAGCTTTCCCCTCTAGTGTTTCAGTTTCCCCTTCAGGTTCAACTTCATCCCCTTCCTCTTCAAACCCTTCCTCCTCATCATACATTGGGTCACTCATATTGGGACCACTGTCCTCTTGTGCTTCTTCCCTTCTATTCCTACTCCCCTTTACCATCATTAAAACCAAAAGTGGAATGAAAAAAGACGACAATAGAACGCCATCTTGGAATATGGATATAGGTGGTGGACAACCTGCAAGTAAATGAGCAAGTAGAAACAATGGGAAAGAGTAGGAGAGGGAGGAGAAAAATACAAAAATAAAGGTCAAAAAAATAAGGGAGTTTGGGGTTTGCACTTACCTCTTTAGCTCTTGTGGATGAAGTCCTCCAAGCTCCTACTCCAAGCTCTCCACTCTTCTCCTAGCTCCTCCTCCTTTACTCCTCCAAGCTCTCCTCTATTCTCCTCTCTTCTCTTCTCCAACTCTCATAAACTCAAAGTGAGTAAATGCGGGATGAATGGGGGCTTTAATCCCTTCATTCCTCACCCTAACCCAAGGTGGACCCACCCCCAACAAGCCAACATACACAAAAAATTTAAAAAACCAAAAAACAAAAAACAAAAACAATGATTTTTTGGCCTCGCAGCGAAGAAGAACACACGCTTCCAGAATTTCCAAGAAGCGTGTTTATCAGTCCGAAACGCGTTTCGGTTTTTCCGAAGCGCGTTTCAGACGGCACTTCCCCCACGCATCCGTACAGATCGCGTTTCGAGGTTTAGATCCCGGCGGGGGGGGGGGGGGGGGGATGTTTCCTACAACACTACTAACAACCAATCCTCATTAATCCAAAAGGCCAAAAAAGTGGACTAACTTAGGAGAATGTGCATCCAAGGCTAGCGTGACTTCCAAAAATAAGCATACAATAGTTAGAACATGTGTGGAGCGCTTCAACTCTTTAATTAATAGAAACATGAATAGATATATCTATTAATTACTGAATGATGGTTACAAGTGTGGGAAGCCACTGGCTTAAATACTGCCTTGAGTGCCTCTTGGTGATCATGCCCTTTGCCTAATTAACTAATAATTACAGACTTCATTTTTACATAACAATGCCGCCCTCTTGAAAAGATGCTTTGTCCTCAAAGCATACATAACGACGAGTGTTGTTGACGAAATGCTTGTCTGCCAAGAAGCTTCTTCTTCTGGTAAGTCCTTCCACTTGATCAAGTATTCTTTGATTGCTCGTGATCGCAACTTCTTTCCCCTGATGGAGATAATACCTTCTGGTTCTAGAATGACCCTTCCTTTGTCATCTAAAGTCAGAAGGGTTGATTGCATTGATTGATGTTCGCCAAGTTCCTTTTTAAGGCAGGATACATGGAAAATGTGGGTCAACAAGACTTTTATTAGGAAGGCTTAAACTGTCTACTACTTGGCTGATCTTTTTGTTGATCTGACACAGTCCATAAAACCTTGGTGCCAATTTGTTTTTTTCCCTTTTGTTTTAAGGACAACTGCTTATAAGGCTGAAGTTTAACAAATACCCATTCTCCAACTTCAAATTATCTCTCTATTCTGTTTCGATCAGTTCATTGCTTCATACGATTTCTTGCATTATTTAGATTTTCTTTTAGGGTTTGGACGACTTTTTGGGTTTCTTCTAATTAGTCTTTAACAACTGAAAGTTTCGTCTCAATGATAGCAAGGTCCTTCCATTTCGGAAGTTCGTAACCGTATAAAGCTTGAAATGGAGTCATTTTCACTGACATGTGGTAAGTAGAATTGTACCACCATTCAGCAAGATGTAACCACTAAGCCCACTTATTTTGTTTGTATGTGGCATAACAACGTAGGTAGGTTTCTAAACATTTATTGACAACCTCTGTTGGACATTTGTTTGAGGATGGTAGGTTGAACTCATGTTGCGGTAGGTTCCTATATGTTTGAAAAATTCCTTCCAAAAATTACCCTTGAATTTGACACCTATATTGCTCACAATGACCTTGGGAAATCCATGTAATTTGTAAAAATTTTGCAAAATATCTCAGCGATTTGTTTTGTTGAGCATGATTGCCTCATTCCAATAAAGTGAGCATACTTGGTGAGTTTGACTACTACAATAATTTTATCCTTACCTTCAGACACATAAACCTTGGATAAAGTCCATTGATATTTCTTCCCATTTTTGATTCGGGATATTTAAAGGATGAAGTAGCCTAGGTGTCATAATATTTCCATTTTTATTCCTATGGCATTTATCGCATTCTACTACATATTTTTGAACATCATTATTCATTCCCCTCCAAAAGAATGACTAACGTGCATGTAGGTTTTAAAGAATCCTACATGTCCGACCGACAGTGAATCATGCGACTCTTTGAGAATCTTGGCTTTAAATTTGGAGTTTGAATTCAAATAAATTCTTCCCTTGTGCCATAGAATATCGTTTTTCCATTCAAATTTTGAATTTTGAGGAAGGTTACAAGTGTTGGAGGCCCCTGGCTTAAATACTATCTTGGGTGCCTCTTGGTGAATAGGCATGATATTTGATCATGCCCTTTGCCTAATTAACTAATAATTACAAACTTAATTTTTACATAACAATGTGAAACCAAGTGCTCAAACCATCACATCATCTCCAAAACCATCAATAAAGAGGAAAGTGTTCTAGGAATACGCGCAAAAGCGGTGTGCCCCTCAGGAGATGAACTTCCCCATTTGAGATCAAGAGGAACATTCCACTAGAAAACATCTCATCCATCCAAGTAACCATAATCAATCTCAAAGTGCACAAAGGCCAACACAAATGCCAACATGATAAAACAAACCAATGCACCAAGTCCATGAGCAACCAAGTCATACAAGGAACCATAATGCTAAGGGAGAACCCTTTGTTTATAGGTTTCCTTCTTAATGCAATGTACTAGGGACAGTGTTTTAAAAATCGGCTGGTCTAAACCAGTAACCAATCAAACCCGCTAGTTAGCTAGCCCATCAGGTCAAACCAGCTGAAAAACCCGGTTTTACCCTCCATTTCGCCAAAAAAGTGGACAAATCGATCCTAATCGGCCAGTTTAGGACAGAACCGACCGGTTTGTGGTAAAAAATCTAATGTAGGCTCGTGAAGCCCAACAGACGTGTCTCTTCATCCTCAACGTTGTGTATGAATAGAAGAGGCATTTTCCACCTCAACGCACATTTTTCTCTCTCTTCTCCTCATTGATTCATACAACAAACAAGAGCATCTTCTTCTCTAGGCGTTGACTTGGGTTGACTAAAATTGCAGGCCGATAATTTCATAATCTATTTTAAGCAAATTACAGGGACGTTGTCTAGCATTGATCGAAGGTCAAACTCACTCTTTTGACTGCGTTTTTCAGGCAAGAAATCCATTTTCCTTAGGCTACATCTCCTAGAACAAAAATCAAGGAATTTGCAGTTGTTTGACTAGCGTTGACCAAAAGGTCGTTGACTGTTGCGTTGACCAAATTCGACCGAGAATTTTAGGATTGTTTGGGCTGATTCAAACTGTCTTTGGAGGTCGAGTTGACTGGGTTTGACCGAGCTTATTTGAAGGAAACTTTCTGTTGGTTTGACCAACGTTGACTTTATGGTTAGGGCATCCTATTGGCTGCAGTTTGACTGGACTGTTTTACAGTGATTGGGCAAGTAAATTTTGCATATTGTACTCTCTCTCTATTGAACTTTTGAAGAATAATAAGATTTGATCAAAGGGTTTTCCCCACATTAGGGTTTTTCCCTGACATCTGCCAAATATTGTGTCCTCTTGTCTTGGCTTGTCTTCTACTTATTGTTTATGTTCTATCTGCTTCTATCTGCATTTACTATCTATGTTAATGTGATTGCTAATCTAGAATTTGATATTGGCCTTATAAGAAAAATTGAAGTAAATTGCTCTAAAGCATAGAACATAACATTGTTATCTAAAATTAACACATTTGTTATTAATTTCAGTTTTTAGAGTGAGTGTGTTTTCTTTTTCTTTCCTTGGTTATCACAAAAAAATGAGTCAAGTTTTTGAGTATTTTTTAGAGTTGTAATTCTTATTAATGGTTTATTAGTGCTTTTCAATTACCTTATTTGTTTTCAAATCTAGTATAGGTAAGTAGTTTTGTGAGTTACTTAGAGTTTTCTGCTTTCTAGGATTGATGGTTCATGATGAGATTTTAACACCCTTGTCCTTGCAGAAATACACCATCATTAAAACATCCATTGCCAATAATTGTAACTCACTATAAAAAGGGAAGATTGCCTAATAAAAGATTCAATATTAAATGTTAAAATATCACAATGAGCTATGCTTATCCCAGTAGAGGGTTTGTCTTCTCTCATCCATAGAAATCAAATACAAGGTGATCTATAAGGCATTACTCACACCAAAATCTTTGCCAATCCAAACACTATCTTTGGTGTGCAAGTCCCCAAGTTGATGCCATAGCATCCTCCCTCATATTAACATCATTGATAGCTTGGATTTCATGACTTGTGGGGTCTCTTTATCTTGTAGTTGTTATCCATGTTATGTCTACAATATTATCTCATTGCAAAGGCATATCACTATGTTGGGATTTGTTCCACAATAATACTCCCTCATCTCCAACTTCTAAAGGCATATTGAGGCCAAACTAACAAGCTTTTATGTTCAATGGGTAAGAGCAAAGTTATCCTTGTAGTTAGTTAAAAAAGGTGGTGGCTTCGAATCTCATAAATTGTGTAGGTCATGGAAGGTCTACAAAAAGCAAATAAAGAAGCATGAGCAACTTTTGCAAGTAAGAAGCAAATAAATGAGTGTGATAGTCTTATGAACAGCACTAAAGTAAGAATATAAACATTAATAGGTTTTACCAACAACTCAAAAACAAGATGTTCACCACCTGAAGAGTAATTCATACCCCATTTTCCATCTGTATGTTAAAAGGATCCAATCCAAACCATGCCCCCAAGAACATAAACATTGAGTTCCTTTAACAAACTAAAAAACCTAAATATGAAATGTCTATCAAGCAATGATCTAGCAACAAGTTTGAGCACTTGTTAGGAAGATGGCCCTTGTTCACATCCACATGGGCAAGCTTTAATTAAAATTTCATTTGAGACTAGGGGAAAGTCCCAAAGAGCATTGATGGCACACAGGTGTGAAGAAAAATTAAGTGACTCTAATCACAGTCTAAAGGCTAAAAGCCTACATGTTCATTTGTTAAAGACAAAACCAAAAGAAAGACCAAAACATTAGCAAATTTTTAACATGAAATTAGCATAAGAGGGTTTGACTTAAGGATTTGTACTAACAGAAGTGTATGTAATGTCATATTTTGGGACAACAACATAACCACACATTACAAATTCCTCCGCCAACTATAGATTGCAGCGTGTCAAATTTTCAAACAATTGGATGGTTTTTGCCACTTCTTCATATGAGAAGCAACAAGAACAAGAATTTGATGTAATGTGAAAAAAAATTATTGAGACTGGAAACTATCAAATTTCAACTAGACACCGCTGCAAAATGACATGGTGAAACCTATGCAATTAAGAAAAAAAATCAAAAAAATAGGTTAGCTCGAGTGGTTAAGTGCTTTGAGCTTCATGCAAGAGGTTTCAAGGCCAATTTCATAGTCTACCAACCTTTGTTACATACCTCACTCAATCCCACTATCAAGTCAGGTGTTATAATCAACGTCAACAAATTTATGTTGGGTACCATCCATAAATGCATTGAAGTGCCTAGGGGTTTCCCCATTAAATTTTCCATTGGGGCAAGAGGACCCTCATCCATTCTCAATGCATCCCATGGCAAGATATTGAAAGTCCAAACCACTTAGAATCTGGAAATGGAAACCCCAAAGTGAGTGAGCTGAAATTCACCACCAATTAAATTTGAAGGTTAACTATTTGAAACCCACAACCCATTAAACAAACCTCGCTTATCCGATGAATCCTTTCTAAGTGAGAGGAGAAGAGAGAAAACAAGAATGCCCAAGACTACCTAGCCTACCTAATTGTAGCTTTTACTCACATAAACAAGGCATTTATTGTTTCAATTGCAAGATCATGTACAGCATCATCCACAAATGCCTTCTTAAACCTCTCACCTTACTTTCCAAAAAACATATAGATTAGAATAGCTCCATTTAAAACATGTATTAATGAGGATAGTGATCATCAAATAAGGAGTCATAGTTGCACCAATAGCATGACCATTATTGCATTTGCGTTATGATGACCTTGTCATATGGTTTGTCTATTCGCATTGTCTTGGGTCAAAGCTCAACATGCCCACATGAAACTCTATAGTATGGTACTTTGATTGTTGACCCACATTCACTTTGTAAACATCACATAGCATTCAACAATATTTATAGTCTTCCATATGTATATTTAAATTGGTAGCAAGTGTCCCAACCTAATCCACCATACTATTCTATCAACAGACTCTAGAATAGTATTGTAGCATGATCACAACAAACCCGTACTATACACACAAATCAAGTGACCTACAAGCCACTATGCATTTATAGTTTTGTGCCAATCCCAAACGCATGCTCTGGTCTTGAACTCATGACCTCCCAAAGTCTTGCCACAAACTAGAGAAAGCCAGTTTACTTACATGCACTACAAAATTAAGCTCACCTTCCATGTATTTGTGTGTGCGCATGCACAAGCTTGAGCCTATCTTCCATGTGCGCACGTCCACACACACACGTGTATGTATACTTGTGTGTATATATATGAGAATATGTTCAATTTATGAATTTGAAAGTTTACACCCTATCTTCTTCACCTTAACAAGTTAAGATGAATTTATTCTTTGATGATATAGCAAGGTCCTCCAAATCCACCCTTATCTTTGACATCAGTGTTGATGTTTCTTTTAACCTTCTAATTTTGCAACCACTTCTAAAAATGTGTAGTTTATTCACACCTTCATTTTCACGTGATTCTTTCATTTTCTCAATTTTTGCCACGATGATGAGTGGATGGTCCACTCAAAAAGAATAGCCATAAAAGTCTACATGCAATTAAAACTATAAGCACTAATAATGATTATGATTACCGGGAAAAGACTCCATTCTAAAAGATGTGTTGCCTTTTTATCTTGTTGTTTTTAAGATTATGTTTTCATGTTGACTCCTCTTATTCAGTTGTTTAGCTTTTTGTAGCTTATGCTTTACCTTTTAATGTTTAGCTTATAAGAGTTAATCTAGCAGTCCTACAATTTGTCAGCACTAATTTTACTTTCTGAGTCTCAATATTATCTTATCTTATCTAAAGGCCACATGAAATGCTTTGTGACATAATTCTTCCAAATTAAGAGAAATTTTTGAGGGAACCCATTATCCAACAATTTCTTTCAATTTTTTATTGTTTGGTATTTGTATCACTACATGTTCCTTCATGCTACAAGTATGCAAAACTTATAGCTCCTTCCAGTAGTCTCTAGTGAGGACCCATACCCTTCTAACAATGGAAAGAAGAAAATATTATGAATATGCATACTAATTATTATGATAACGCATAATTAGGTCAACTAGAAAAAGCCAACGATGCTCCATAGAACAAAAGGCTCTTAGCATCTAGAAATTTTGCCAAAATACTTCTTCCCAATACCAAAAATCTAGTATTTGCACTATTTCTGCAATATTTAGCCTTTGCGCGTATAAAAGCTTCGAAGACATTCAAAAAGATGCATAATGAATATTTTTCCATGGCTCGTCAACTCCTCAAACATTCTCAATTTACATTGCTGGGAGGATTTGCCAATTTGTCAAGTAAACACACTTTATACGGTAAAGAGTCTTCCCTAAAACTAATCAGGCAATTGAGATTTCATCTACACTGCTCCCTATCATAGCAGAAATAAACCATCATTAAAGCATTACATGTTAACCACTGCAACTCTCTGAAAAAGGGAAGGCCAATAGACATGCTTCAATACTACATTCTAGAATATAACTGTGTGCATATGCCTGTCATGGTACATGGTTTGCCTTCCCTCATGCATAGAAATTGTGAGTCCAAGATACAAAACACTCTTGGCATCTATAAATTCTGCCAAAACATTTCTTACAAATACCAAAATTAGCAATTTCACTATTTCTGCAACATTTGGCCTTTGGGCATAGCAAGCTTAAAGACATTCAATAAGGCGCACGATGAACATCTTTTCTTGGTATATCAACTAATCAAACATTCTCAGTTCACATCGCTCACATGTTGTTCCAATTTGTCAAATGCATACACTTTATATGGTTAAAACTTAAAAGCTCTGCCTACAGCTAATCAGGCAATTGAGATTTCCTCTCCACTGCCCCCTTTCCTAGGGGAAATACACCATTATTCAAACATTCCATCCCAAGCACTGCAACTCTCTGAAAAAGAGAAGGCTGACGAATAAAAGCTTCAATACTACATGCTAAAAATATCACAGTGAACGTATGCATGTCTTGGTCAAAGGTTTGCCTCCTCTTGTGCATAGAGATTGTGAATCAAAGATAGACTATAAGGCAATACTTACATCAAAAGTTTCACCAATCTGAAAGCTGGCCTTGAGCTGCAAGTCACCAGGTTGACATAACAGCATCCTTCCTCACTCCAGACTAATATCATCAGTGGTTTTGCTCTTTGGATTACAGTTGTTATCTATATGATGTCTGCAATATTATCTTGTTGCAGAGTCATATCCCAATGTCGGGATTCCATCAACGATTAATCTCCTGTTCTTATTCTCCGCCTCCTAAAGTTATATTGAGGCCAGACTAATGGGTTTCTATGTTTAACAGATAAGAACAGAGGTATCCTTACAGTTGATCTTGAGAATTGTGTGGACCACGGAGAGACTGTGAGATATAAATAAAGGAGTGGCAGCTTGTAAACAGAACTATAGTTACATCTAAAGCTTAATACGTCTTACCAGCAGCCCAAAAGCAAGTTTCTCACCATTTAAAGAGTAATTAATGCCCCAATTTCCATCTACTGTACCCAAAGGATCCAATCCAGACAACACTCCCACAGAACAGAAAAAAACAAATTATTTTGACAGACTAATAAACGTGAATATGAAGCGTTCATCAACCTGTGATCTAGCAGCAAGTCAGAGCGCTTGTTGAGAATAAGACCCCCGTTCAAATCCACACAAGTAGGCTGCGGTAAAAACTGCATCTGAGACTGTGTGAAAGTCCCAGCGACCTTGACAGCCCCAGGGTACAGATAAAGATTTAGTGAGCGGCTCTGATCAAAGTCTAAAGATGAAGCCCAAATGTTCATGTTTTAAAACAGAACCTAGAAAGACCAGAATGTGACGTAAGCAAGGCTTTAACCTGAAATGAACAGGAGAGGGTTTGGTTTGAGGGTCAACCATAACGAAGGCGTCACTAATACAAGTGCTATTGCAACGTACCCCCCGCACTGCATATTCCCGCGACCATCTACTGAGAGGACTGTGCCAGGTTTTCAAAATTTTGGATGGTTGTCGCCCCTTTCTTCGTATAAAAGCCGACAGAAATAAGAATTTAATATAACATAATAATAAAAAAGGATCACTAAGACGCACAGGATCAAAATTCAACCGGACGCCTGCGCGAAATAACATGATAAGGTGAAATAACCTGAGCAGAAAAACAAATCTAACTCCCCTAACGTAGCAGAAGATTTCCATCAAAATCAAAATGGATTTATTAACCCTGGGCATCCATCGAGGCCCCGTATAATGGGCAAGGGGATCAAGACGCCAACCTATCCTTTCCATTCTTGTTACAATCCATGGCAATAAATTAAAATTTCGAAGTAATCGAAGTCAGGCAACGAGAATACCTGAGTGAGCGGAGCTGAAATTCAGCACCAATCAAATTTGAAGGCCAGCGATTCGAAACCCGACGATCCAGAAAACAGAACTCTGTCGCCCAATGAATCCTTTCGCGAGGAGAGGAGAAGATAGGAAACAAGAATCCTTAGCTGCCTGCTGTTCCTCTCTGCACCTTTTATTAACTTTAACAAATGTTTTTGTTGTCTTTAATGCTACGGTCACATACGTCATCATCCACAAGCGCCCTCGTCCTCCCGGCCCCTCACCTTTTATGTGCCCAAAAACATGTAGGTTAGAATAGCTTCATAAAAATATATTTGTGAGGACATTGATTGTCCACCGGGGTCAAGTTTCATCTATGCATATCTATGGTATCTTGTAATTTGTTGGTGATTTTAACCTATGAAGATTTTGTTATATAGTGGTAAATTAGTAGTGGAGAGAGTTATTATTGGTTGTTATTCGCAAATGTAGGTTGATTTATCATTGTTATTCAAGGAAAACTACGCCACATGGAATTACTCGTTAGTGGTTCATAAGGGGGCAGGTTTTCACTACTACCTTTGGGTCTTGGGCCTTTAACCCATTTCCTTATGTCCGAGGAAGGGGAGCTCTTAGCCAAGCAGAAGCACTTTTAGGACATACTCCAAGCTTTTAATCATTGATATTTTATGTTGTGTTTTAATAATATTTATCAATTACATGTACATTTGTTTTATATGGTTTTTTACTAAATATATCTAAAAGACAATCAATATTGTTAAGAGAAATGTGAAGTTGTATATAAGACATATGTGAATTGACAATTAAAGTTCTATATCATAACTTTGGATGGGGTGCTTGAGGAGCAAGGAGGGGGGTGGGTTGTCACTGCCTTACCAGGCCACATGCTAGTGGGACTTGGTAGCATGGACCCTTAATTGTTTAACATGCGACATGTAGAGCATACAGGCCAACATTTCGATCCACATAATAAATCGTCTTCACATCTTCAATGTGAGAGGGATGGCATGGCGTACTAAACAATCTAAAAAATATATTGAAGCTAGTACCAAGGCACCAAGCAAGCTTGTCAAACTACTTCATCTCATCAATTCTACATTCAATGGGCATCAAGTGGCGAGTGTTAGTTCTCATATCCCAATCCTAGGAATGAATTTTTCATCATTGCTCTCGATTCAAAGATTGGTCATAGTGCATTAACATTGGGATGGGGCTCCTTTAACTCTTTAAGGTCAGCCATTTCTTATTTATTACTATGCAATGGATGAAGCTCAATCCTCTCCAGTGCTTAGTTTGGTTCTTAAATCGAGTTTTGAGCATTTTGGTTCCACTTTTGGGGGCTATGAAGGAAAAGCAACCAGGGCCATGTTGTTTCCCTTACCGTCTACGTGATTCAAGGTCACTCCATATTTTTCATGAATTTTCAAGTTGTTAGGTTGGGTTCATGGACGAAATTGCTTTTCCTTACAAAGTCTTACAATTAATCCATGACCCTCCAAGCAAGTTACCTATAGGTGGTTTTAGCAATAGGAAACACAAGTTTGATCACAATCCATACTCCTTTTTGTGCATCTCTAAAGGTCTTATTGTTGCAGTTCTTGTGTTGTTTGTCCTCCCAAAAATTTTTTGTGGTGGATTGGCTCTTCTCCATGAACAACATTCCCACAATCCCCATGTAAACAACAACTTGAAACGAAAAGAGGGACTCTAGTTCCCTCTTATGGAAGGAACCTAGACCTTCACAGCCCCACTCGATGTTTAAGCATCCCTTCTGTGGTCAGTTTCAAGGCAAGGTGGTTTTCTACTTACCCTTGGGCCTAGACTACCCCTTTGGAACTCACCATGACATGACAAAGAGCTCGAGTACACCACAAAGCGACTTACTATTGAGAAAGGGGATACACTCGAGCTCAAGTGAGAGATGAAAGCTTAGCTACTAGGTACATAGAGCTCACTCCCCAGCCGATTTAAGAAGAAATCACTTAGGTAGAGAGGGAACTTGCTGACGAGAGATGCACCCTCACAGATATTGAAGTGTTGGTGAAATTAGCAAATTGGGTTCTAGATGTAAGACATACTAGAGGTCGTTATGATCATTACATGTATATGGTGGACATCTATTGGCAACTAAAGTTCCTCCTTAGCAGAATTATGGTGGATTGAAATAAAATCAAGGAGGACATTCTTCTGACTCTAGATCTAATGTAACGACACATGATGCAATGGATCGAAGGTTGGGTCATCTCAAGAAGCACAAGGGCAACACCAACTAATCCATGTTGCTCCCCCTACAACAACTAGGAGCCATTCCAATTTAAGCCACAAATTTAGGTAAATTATTCTAAATGTCTTTAAGTTTCTTTGTTTTCAACTCTTTTATGTTCAATTATGTAATTTTCTATTTAAAAATGAACGAGGAGGCCCAACAATTACTCATAGCGTTTTGGTCTTAGGAACTCGTGTTAGTATCATATCTTTTGCAATTTTACAATAGTTGGAGTTTTGTATCTGGTTTGGTCTCCCTAGTGGTAGACCAAAATAGGCTCCAGAAGATTAGATTGTAAACCTCTAATTCAAGGAAATGGAAAAATATTTACTTCACACAAAAAGGTTATATACCATAAACTTTCAAGCGGACATATATGTATGCATAAATTGGTGATGAGTATTCAAACACAATGCCCCAATACAAAGTAGTCTATTGACATTACCTAAAATAACATTACAACATGCTCATATAAAACTTATATCACTCACACAATTTGAACAACCTATGCACGATTAGGCAATTATAGCTTCAATGCTAGTTCAAGAGACATGTTTTGATCTTGAACTTGCAACCTCCTAAAGTCTTGTCACAGACTAGAGGAAGTTAGCTTTACGAACTATGTTGTAGGCCTAAGCCTACATTCCATGTGTATATATATGTGAGAAGTCCATTTTATAAATTTGGAAGTTTTCAACCTATCTTCTTCACTACAATAAGTCAATACAAATGTATGCTAATTTACCAATCTATCTTAACCTTGGATTTATTAAGCGTTGAAAAGGATTAAATTCCTCAAGGTGCAAACTCTTTTAACAATGTTGTTGTTGTTGTTGTTGTTGTTGTTGTTTTTTGTTTTTTTTTTTTTTTTTTGCACCTCATAATATAATAAATAAGCACTCATGAGTAATTATGGATTTCATAAGTTAGATGAAAATTTTAAATAAGGATATGATGGTGGAACTTCAACCATTGTATCGATCTTTATAATTTGATAAAATAATCATGGTTTGCCAATGTTATTAAGCAATGGTTAGAGAATAAAAGTTGGTAAAAATGTATTGATTGCAAGGGTTGGTTTGTGATAACATATCATTCTTAAAATATCATGATCCTTATGTTAAGGGGGGCAACCACAAGCAAGTGGTGTCTCCTACCAACATAATGGTTGATTGGTTGTAGGGTGAGTATGCTTTCTTGTTCAACCTTCTGCTCCTATGTGGGATATGTTGTGTGGGCATGTGAGTGTGAAACAACAATCGAATATGCTTGTCTCATGGCATCTTGGAACTACCTCTACCACTAAAACAACTTATCTTCTTTTTATGTGTTATCCATGATTGTTGTAAGGGTTGGTCCATGATAACATATAAGTCCCAACATACTATGATCCTTATCTTAGTGGGGGGAAACCGTGAGGGAGTGCTTTTTTCAACTAGCATAATAGTCAATTAGCTGTTGAGTGAGAATGCTTCCTTCCTCAACCTTCTCCTCCTCTTTGTGGGATGTTTTGCGCAGATATATGTGTGTGTGTTTGAGGAAGGATAAACTTACTTCAAACCTAATCCATCCCCACCCCTAAGATAGAATTGATTGCAAGCCTAATCTCAATGAAATACACTTATCTTGTAGCATCTTGGGAATACATGTACATCTATAAAATCCCACTTTTATTACATTTTTTCAACCTCTATATATATATATATATATATAACATTTACAATTTATTTTAAATCAAAATCTTTTACAACATTTATCAACGATTATTAATCCAACAATTAATTTCATCATCTTTTATCAATAATTTTCTAAAAATATAACTAATTTATGATTTTAAATTTATACCATCATTCTTTATAAATTAATTTTAAATAATGTATAGATAATAATTATTTTGATTCTTACTAAGTATTAATTTAATTTTGTATTATTTATTATTATTATTGGAAATATTAAATTGTTTTTTAATATTATAATATAAATTGAGCTTAGTTTGGGTGGTTAAAGAAAATTTATTATTTTCAATTCCTACATGTGAAATATTGAATCATAATGAGTATTTTTTTTTTAATGGTTTCAAACCTTGTTATTTGAGTAAACATATACATATATTCTTTATTAAAAAATAAAAATAAAAATTAAAAATCTCATGGAAAAATATATTTTATTGCTATAAAGATACAAAATTATTAAATATTTAAATTAAGATAGTTATTAATGTTAGCTTTAAGGGTTGGCTCAATTGGTCGAGTTCTCATTGTTAAAGTGCCTTGCTAATGGGAGGTCATAGGGTCAATTTTGCTCGATACTATTGAGATTAGGCTTTGTTAACGAGCTAGCAAGATGTGACCCCTTCGGATAAATATATTTGAATAGTTTTCGTGAAAGTAACAGTCACTGATCTCCGATATTTGTAAATTCTACTTATCTTTTAAAACCCTTCCCAAAAAATCTTCATCTACCACTATAAAGAAATAACTCTTAAATTTAATCATAAATCGTAAATATATTCATTATTGAAATTAGTTGTTATTTACTTTCTAGCCATTTCCGTGAAAGTAACAGTCACTGATCTCCGATATTTGTAAATTCTACTTATCTTTTAAAACCCTTCCCAAAAAATCTTCATCTACCACTATAAAGAAATAACTCTTAAATTTAATCATAAATCGTAAATATATTCATTACTGAAATTAGTTGTTATTTACTTTCTAGCCATTTCCATTCTTACATTATTGTCCGATATTTGTAAATTCTACTTATCTTTTAAAACCCTTCCCAAAAAATCTTCATCTACCACTATAAAGAAATAACTCTTAAATTTAATCATAAATCGTAAATATATTCATCTACCACTATAAAGAAATAACTCTTAAATTTAATCATAAATCGTAAATATATTCATTACTGAAATTCGTTGTTATTTACTTTCTAACCATTTCCATTCTTACATTATTGTCGCAGGTCTATGCGATGTTGAAGTAAAGGTTGATGTGCACGGTTTTCTCTAATACCAATAGAGAGAAATAAAATGTAAATACGACTTTTGTCCTTTTATCTACCATTACAAAAGTTTTGTCCTTTTATTAAATAATATTTTATCACATATTTAGTATATATTAATTATTTTAGTGAAAAGTTTGAGTTAGAATAAAGTTAAAATTGATATATATTATTTTTTTTTTTTATATTTTAAGGAAAAAGTTGTGAAAACAAAATTACATGTTACATTTTTAAGAATTAAGCATCAATAAGTCTATGACTAATGATAAGTAGATGTATGCAAAAAAAAACAAATTCCACCCTGCATCATTTCCTTTGAGATGGCATATCAGAGACAAGTGCAAGTGGATTACTAGGTTCAGTTCTTGCATTGTCCTAGTCTGAATCTGAGTTGTTTGTTGAATGGGTATGTTTATACCCACCAGTTTTTGGAATATTTGATGTTTGTACCTGGTTGTCTTGCATTTCATTGAGGTCCTGAGGGATTTTCCCTTGGTTTTCTGGTACCTGTGATGTCTGGTTGTTTTCAGTTTGTATATATTCCTCCTCTACTTCGTCTTCCTCCTTGTCTTGGTGGGGTGGAGGGAAATTCCATCCTTTGGGTTGTTTCCCATTCTTCTTATTTCTGTCGGTGTCTTTCTTGCCTTTAGGGCACATATTTTGTAGATGTCTTGTTTGTTTGCGGATTCTACATCTGAAGATTGTGTTCTCATAGTCTAGTGTCTGAGTCCAATTCATCTGCTTATGGATCAGTTGAATGTGGTCCATAATCCTTTGTTGAGATCTACTTCCATGAATTTGATATATTGTTGTCATAGTGGCAGTATGGATTCTAAATATAGAAAAATGAGGGGAAGATAAAACTAATATGGATTTTGAATGTGGAAAAATGAGGGGAAGATAAAATTAGTAGCTTCACGTTATTGATTTATATATGAAATTATTTTTGGAAAAAGTGTTGTTAGATAGAAATAGTGTTAAAGATTAAATTTTGTTTGTGATGAAAGATTTGAGTTGTAGATTGGGGAAGATAGAGGTATCGCTGGGGCTCTCAATAAATCTAAAAAGTTTGTATCAAGAAAAAATCTGTATCAAGAAAGCAAGGAGTCAATAATGGTATTTCTTGTAGATTCTACACTTTCTTTATGATATTTCGGTTTCATAGAAGTTTAATTTTATATTTAGTCTTTCAATCTATGTCATTAGGCTTAAGACCATAAATTTTTGGACAAGACTATTTGTATATTTTAGTTTATACCTTATTTTCAAAATTCTATTAACTAAAGTATCAAGGCATTATCATTAGTCTAGTTTCCCAATGATAGGGACATACCTAGACTATTAGCCTGTAGACTTTTCTTGAATAATCAATAAAATTTTAACTTCATATTAAAAATTATATAATAATATTAACAATAAAGAAATTTGAATATAATTTTTTTATAGTCGTTTTAAAATAATTAAAAATACATATTTTTATTTTAAATTTAATAAGAATAATTTTATTAATAAAATTCTAAAGATTAATTATTAATATTATAAAATCAATTTGTAATAGGTTTGTTAATTGGGTATAAATTTGGTGATTGGGAGGAGTGGTTATTATCTTCCCCACCTTAAATTAATTGCCATAAATAACATATTGAACTCTTAACAAGTATATTGTTCCTTTGTTAATTAAAGGCTTTCTATTAACATATAATGATTACACATAGTCTATTGTGAGTCTAACCCCTTGTGTGTCATTGGCCTACCAATAGGGAAACAAGACCGTTGGCAATACAAGAAGGTTGTTTTCTAAAAAACATATTGTTGCTACAAGCATCACAAATCCTCAAAAGATTTACAATGTCTTGGCTTCGAAACCACAAAGACTATCAGTGTTACTAGACAAAGATAAGTAGTTGTAGTCGGTTGATACAACCTATTACAGTAAACATACAAAACAAAAATCTCCACGTAGAGACTAGGAGGAGGTGTAAACATCTACATCAATTAGCATTGGTTCACCTAGATTATCTGGAGTAGTAAGAATGCTTAAATCATAGCCAAACATTTTCCCATAGCTTTCAAATCCTTTCGAAACCTATTCATCATCATAAGGATTTAGTCTTTAGCGTCATTTTGATTAAGTAGCACCCTGCCCAAGATAATTTTTAGTTGCCAAAATGGTTTCATGGTATGCATGTAATGATTTAGACATACATAAGTATGGCCAATATTGGGCACTCAATTAGCAGCCACTGTTACGACCTCTGAATCAAAGTGGAAAATCTGCTTAGTAATAATATCTTCCTTAGCTTCCCAAAGTACTTGTTGAATTTTTAGTGGAGGCCACATGTGGAAAAGACGAGTTGGGGATTCAGCTTAAGCTTGTGCCCGTGACCTCCCCTGGGAGCTACAACCCCCAACCCCCCTTTGAGACAGATCCCTCTACATGAGCATGGTTACTAACCAACTGAGAGAAACAAAAAGTGCAAAACATATGAAGGCAAAAAGTTGAATGATTGATTTGGACTAGAAAACCCCCAAAACTTCCACCACGAGTAGTTAATCATGGAAAATTGGTGAACTATGTCACCATATGAGACTGCCTCGAAATCTCCAGGAGTTGAGGTGAAGTTAGTAGACTCATAAGGCCACCACTTCCAAACACCCGTCACCTTTTGAGGCCGAGGACAATCACTGGGGCAAACACTCCCTAAATAATTCCGTTGTGAAACAAGGCTAAGAAGTCAATAATGCTTCCACTCCCAACCACCAGTCACCAAATGAAACAGAGCAAACCCCCTTCCTAAAAATTCATTGTTCCGTAAGATTGAAGTGCTTTATTAGTTTTTGCATTCCCAAATGAAGTTCTAGTTGGGAAAGAGTCACAAAACCAACAAGAGTTCCTCTTTCCATCATAAACCTCGAGATAAAACAAAACCAAAACTACTTAAAAAGTGTTGTTGGTCTCTGCCTGCACAACCAATAAATTTTTGACATAGTAGGTGAGAGGAGAAAATCTAATAAGAGGGTAACACTTAAGAGAATGGATGTAGGTCAAGGGGCCTAGTCCCTCACTTGGGCCACTCTTAAGCAAAGTCTGATGCTACTAGCAAGGCCACTTACAGATGTAAAGGCCAACTACCAAAATAGTTGATGGAAAGAGTGGAGAGTTCCCAAGACTCAACATTAGTAGATGGAAGGTGCTAATATTTAGCATCACCACTATCATGAAATAAAATGAAACACCTTCGCGAAACTTCCCAACTCTTGTTACTCACCTTTCAGATCTCCTATTGCACATGGAAGAGCCTCAATCCACTTCAATATCCATCAATTCAGGATGACAGACATACCTACAATTATTACATGTTTCATGCATTATTGAGGGTGGCAGGCACATCTCCATTGGCTAAGGTGATAGAGGAAACACCACATGCACCCCCGCTATCCTCCCTAATAATCCCATCAAGGGTTTATCAATTATATTGTTACAATGGCCTTAAGCCTTAAATTGACAAAATGCTATAATAGTAACCTTGAGTTTTTGTATAATTTAATTTACCCTAAATGCCATACACCTCAAAAGATTTGATGACAATTTCATAAATAAGATAAATGTGTGTTATTGTAATTTTAATGCATTATGTATTTCTGTTTTTATAAGCTCCATATGTACATGTGCTTATTTTTTTATATCATATTTTCTTCTAATAGTAAGTGGTGAATCGATAACTTTGAAGGACTAATATGGGCAAGACCCACAATCAAATCACACCATCTACCACTCTTCACCTCAATTTCAAGATATTCAAGGATTCCTGCCCTTTCGGACTTATAGGATTTTTTCTCAAAACGAATGTTCAACTTGTACATTTTTTTGCCACAGGGGCTAACATTTCTCCAGAGAATAAGAACCCTAGTGGAGGGGGTATTAAATCCACTGCTCCCACTCAACTTTTGTCTCATATAGTATATATAATCTCATATATATATATATATATAATATAAATATATATAATATATTATATATATATATTATATAATAATATATATATATAAGTTCAACATTGATGAGGCTACATCATGGTCGAATAACACCAAAATAGGGCGAGGAATTGAACCGATGACTCAAGATCTAGGAGTGTCTTAATGACGAACTCGATCACTATCTATCCAAGGCCCCATGGACAACTTCGTGTTATATTTTGAACACATGAGAAATATGATTTTCTTTATATAACAAAATAGCAATCACAGATTATTTTAGGAACAAGTATACTTTCAAATAAAGTTGTATCCGTAATTTTTGTTTTATTATGTTGTTAAGGACAAAGATGACAAATATAATTAACGTCCATTAAAACTGAATTTGAAAATTGGAAGAAATACATAAATGGTGTTAAATTTATTTAGCATCAAATTTAATTTATAATCTACTCAATGGGGTCGTAATCCTGGAGGGAATGTTTTTTCGTTTATGTTGAATGACGTGCACACTCACCACCTGTCCAACTCCAATCATGGACTGGCATTGCCTTGAATCTTGCACTTAGGTGTATCAACTCACGTCTTCTCACTATAAATGCATGGGGGCAGGTGTAGGGTGACAAAGGTATGTAGTGGAGTTTGGTGGAGGTGAGATCATATCCTCACCCTGCCCCTTTTGGTTTTCTCTAGTTGTGAGTTTTAGTGTGCTTTGGAGGTTTTGTCGAGTATTTTGGTGATGTCATTGTCAATTTGGGAGTTAAAGATAGAGTAGTGCCCTAGTTTGTGATTTCTTTCACGCTCATGCCGAAATTGGGTTAGTGTTCTTTATTCTCTTTATGCACACCTCGTCGAGCGAACCTGTGTTTGAATTGGTTGTCATCCTTTTGAATTCAGCCCTCCAGGATCACAATTTTGCACGTATTTCATATCCCTACCTAAGTATCTGCCATTCACTCCTCTGAGGAATTGTGTCTTTGTTACTTTACTCGGGGTCGTTATCTTTTTCCTGTTACTATCATTATGTTTGAGGCTGTGTTGGTATCGCATTTGGGGGGCGCTTCAAAGAATAGTCTTTGCCTAAAGAATCTTACTATGGTGTCTGGTGTGAGGAGTTTTCAAAGGTATCTACCTTTCTTCTGTTACAATTCTCTAGCCCTATTTCTATTTGAGCCTCATGTGTGGCATTCGGGGGATGATTGCATTATGCTCAATTCAAGTGCTCACAGGTCTGTGGTAAGTCTTGTTGTGTGTCATGTCAGTTGTGGTGTTTTATGTGGTTCATGTCCTTGTTTTGTTGTTCAAGTCACCATGCCTCCATGCCAATGCATGACTGGTCGTCATGGTGGAGCTAGTTCTTCTGGGGTTTATCCTCATTGGTTAGTTGCATGGGAATCAATTTCTTTGATTATGTTCCTCTAGAATTCGGTTGGGAAATTAGATAGATGGAATTGAAATAGTTTAGAGACCGTCCTTACTTTTCTTATTCGGAAGTGGGAGGCGATGGTATCCATTAGCTTCCAGTCTCAAGTAATTTTAGGAAACAAAGACTGCACTTCTTGCATTCTTTCTCTATTCATCAGTTAATGGACACCCTCCTTTTTATGATATTATGAGATTGACAAGTTGATAACTACGATATTTTTGTTGGTTAAGAGGATGTAAAATGCTTTCTCAGGAATATATGTTTTTGCTTGGATGACATTGATTCATGTTTACATTATATGGAAAATTATATTGTCTCAGACTCAGACTTTAGAGGGCTTAATGATCCTCCCACAGATCCTTCGGGTCCTTCTCTTGACAACACTCTTGACTTCAAAGTCATTTCCTCTGATTGAAAAGGGTCTCAACTTACAGTTTTGATGTTCTTAAGCTTCATAGTTTTTAGTCTTTCATTGTTTTTTGCGGTCTTCTCTGTGGTAATACATGGCAAAACTAAGTTGGGAGATTGTTTTTCGTGTCTTCATTTGTTTTGGCTCTTGGTGTTTTTCCCTCATGAACTCTAGTTGGTATCTAGGTACGATGACACACTCTTTGTTGCATTAGATGGCCCTAGGCATAATTCAACCTCCTGTCAAACCTCTTCAGCTTGGGGTCATTTCTTTTGGGCTCCATCAAGCCTTCGGTTTGGTTCCTTGGTTTGTGATATCTTATGGTCGCTAATGGTTCTTGTTTGGCATGAACGAATATATGGTATATTGTGGTAGATAGAATCCCTTGTTTTACAGGGACAACACTATGTAGCTATTTGTCTTGGTCCATTTGTGGGATGGCAAAGGACCTGTTTTGGTAGGATTGACGTAGTGTACCTGTTGGCATTTGTTCATTTTTGGCATGATAGTGCTGGAAATTATGGTCTTTTTGTGCATAGCTACTATTGTAATCTTAGAATATGTTCAGTGTTGGTTTCAATTGTATGACATGGAACAAATATCTTCATGTAACTTGGTTTTCGTATCTCAGTTTTGTAACCTTCATCTCTTATAGATGGTTATGATGTTATGTTTGTTGTAATGATATAGACCCTGCCAAATTTAACTATATAAACTCCATATAAACTCTTTTTATTAATAAAAATCCTTTGCATTTACTCAAAAATATTAATTTAAAGAATTTCAATAAATTGAGATGACTTAAACTTTTTTAAAATGTTATTTAAATACTCAAAAACCTTGAGAAAAGGATTTAATAAAACTATAACTTTAATAACTTAGAAAGTTAAGAAAGTGGATACTTACTCCTTATTAATTTCAATCATAAGTGAGATCACTTTTTTCATATATATATTTTTTATATTTAATGATGTTTGATATATTTTAAGCCTAATTTTAATATATAATATATATATAATTGAATTTAAAATTAATTTAAATATTTTAGTATATATTATTATTTTATGGTTAGAGTATTTAGTTATAAGTAGTGAATGTTTTTATATTAAAGTCATACCATTATTTGAAAAACAACATTATTTTTTTTAACCAAATGCCTATGTAAAAAATATAAGGAGAATTTTAAAAGAGGACAAACTAAATTCTATAGTTGCTTTTCTAGAGTAGGTTAAGCCCTTGAAATTGAAAAAGACAATAATTATAAGGGAGTTGGTGCTATTTGAAGGAAATGTATGGGGCTTCTTTGATGGTGCATGTCATAAAGAGAATTGTGGGGCTAGTGTTGTCATTCGATTCCCTCAGATTGTGGTTCTAAAATGTAATCTAGGCATTGGAAATGGTACAAACTTTGTTGTCGAGTTGATTGCTTTGTGGCGTGCTTTGAGTTTAGCTTTGTGGAAGCAAGTGAAGGTTTTTAAATTGGTTGGTGACTTGAAAATAATAGTGGATTGTTTCAATGGAAGGTGGATCTTAGAATCCTTCAGTTGGAATCGTGGAAAAGGAAGATCCAACAGTCACAACAACAGTTTGATGATCTTCATATCCTTCACTATTATAGGGAGCATAATGTTCTAGCAGATCCACTCTCAAAGGAAGCTTTACTTTTGGATGTTGGCATTTGTACTTGTTGAGAATTCCGTAATGGTGTTTTATTGTAAATATTTTCCTTTAATCTATTCAATCTTTTTTTTTTTTCGAGTGGCAAGTTAGTCTTTCTTCGTTATGTATTCCTGAAACATATTTTGGATGTTAAGATAAAATGTATGTTAATAAATCAAGTGAGATGCTATACAACCAAGAGATTGTACTTTTTTTATTTTTATTTTATAAATGTCAAAAGTATGTATTTCTTTTTGAAAAAAAGTAGTAGATGTTTTGTTAAGGTACATTGTGGTGAAAAGATCATTGATTCAAAATTTGTAGTCATAAATTCAACCATCAATACGACTTAGTGTAATTCAAGGCACCCATCATCCCATATAATTTCAACAACCAGTTCAAAATTTTATAAGCACAAATTCAACTATGAATACTACTTAGTGTAACCTATACCCTACCATCTCCAAATATTTTTAGCAATTTATAAAATTATTATTTAATCGACCTTCTTTATAAATAAACTAAACATATATACCTTATCAATAAAATTTAATTACTTGTAAATATTACTAACAAATTATAGTGTTATTAATTTTATACTAGTGAGTTTGATGATGTTGTTTTTTCTATATATGTAAAACTGATATTATGTGCATACTATTAATTCAGTTATTAAGTATATTTTTAAATATTAAATTGCTTAGTTTTAATTAAAAACATGTTAAAGATTCAAAATATAGAAACATATTTGGAAAATTATTAAAGTATTAAAGATTATAGCTCGGTTTATTAAAAAGTATATTTTTTAAAATATAAAAATTTTGTTTAAGTTTTATTAAACATGTTAAGATTAAATATAGAAACATATTGAAAATTAAAATTATAAATTATAGTTTGAGTGGGCTTTAATCAATGATAAACAATGCTGCTTTTTTTTAAAAGGTTTATTAGTGACTATAAAATCAAATTTTGGATAATGTAGGTCTTATATAAAATTAAATAAAAAGGTAGAATATGCCTACCAAATATTTACATGAAATTAATAAAATATTTAAAAATTAATAAAAATTATTATTTTTATTTTTATTAGTTTTGAGATATTTAATTTTTATGTAATTTATATTTATTTTTAAATTGGATTATTAAGTAATGGGTTTTAGATGGATGGTATTGGGTGTTTGTTTAAGCATTTTTTGATGTGAAGTTAATTACAAAAAAATTGAAAATATTAAATAAAAGATATCAACATTTTTGATATGGAAATTTATTAATTTAATTTAAATTTGATATTAAGAAATTTTGTGTTTTCAATATTATTTAATTAAAAAATAATTAGATTATTTATTTTTTTTATATACTAATAAATATATATACAAAAAAATTACTTTACATTGTGAAATGTCTTACTTTTTAACTTTGAGGGTTAGTTCAATTTGTTGAATCCCGTTGTTAACGCATATTTGCTATTGAGAGGTCAAAGATTCAATTCTCTAGATACTATTCCAGATTAAGCTTTGTGATTAAGCTGTTAGGAAGTGATCCCTTCCAGCAAGAACAGGGATGGAATTTGCGGGGCAAATTGCCCAAAGTGATTTGCCGTCAAATACAGCTTGAAATTTTATAAAACCTTCAAAATTCTTCATTAAAATCGTGAAAACTAGGCAGGGAGGTGTGAAAACCATTAAATTTAAAAAGTGAATCTATTGGAATTTGTGGGACAAATTGCCCAGAGTGATTTGCCATCAAATACAACTTGAAATTTTATAAAACCTTCAAAATTCTTCATTAAAATTATGAAAACTAGACAGAGAGGCGTGAAAACCATTAAATTTAAAAAGTGAATCTATTTTGAAATTCTAACTCTAGCTACCAATAAATTTTATGGATATTGTAATCATCAATCTTGCAAGTCCGTGAACAAAAAACTTTTTTAATAAATTTATATATTTAATTATTAATAACACCAAAATAATATTTACTCCAATATAATTTAAAATAATAATATAATTTTTAAAATGAATAGGATTTATTAGGATTCCATTATCCTATATATATTTCCGAAAAAGTTAAAACGCATCCAATAGAGAAAAAAAAAATTAATAATTTTAAATTAAAAGGTGAGAGAAAAGTCAAGAGAGATGCGAAAGGCAAGGAGTCCTAACCACAAATTAGAAAATACTTGTGATAGGTATGCTGAGTCATGCATTGAGGTGTGATCGAATTGTATTCCATGTGTAATATAATACTCAAGGTTCTATCCAATGCATTGGTTGGTTGGGTTTTGAGAAAAAGGTGTAAAGATTCCCCACAGAGCATTTGGTTGGTTGGACTTAGAAAAGGAGTTTGCAAAAAGAGAAGGAATCTAGTTAACCTATGGGTTTGCAATTATAAACTAACATTGAAATTGTGTAGTTATATGGTTAGAGGAGTAGTGTGTAGTCTTATAAACCAAGATTGCAAATAAATGTGATAGAGAAGGTCTCATCAGATGTAAATATTCAATATATAAGTGGATCTTTAAGATAGAATTTCAATGACAATGCCATCTTTTCAAAAGTCTCTTTCTCACTTACATGGATGTTGAATTCCCATTAAATCTAAAGGAAAATTAGAAAAACTTTAACAGGGTGTGTATGAATAGAAAGTTTGGTAAACTTGAATGAGACTAAGAAACTTTAACATGGTGTGTATGAATAGAAAGTTTGAGTTTGATCAAATTGAATGAGAGTAAGAAACTTTAACATGGTGTGTATGAATAGAAAGTTTGGTAAAATTGAATGAGACTAAGAAAGAATGGTGGTTCTTTCTTATATGTTATGCTATTTTATTAGGAGGCATTATGGTATTTTCACATATTATTCATTATATTAATAAGTGGGAATGATTGAAATTTTAACATGGTGTGTATGAATAGAAAATTTGGTAAAATTGAATGAGACTAAAAAAGAATGGTGGTTCTTTTTTATATGCTATTTTATTAAGAGGGCATTATAGTATTTTTATTTTTTATATTATTGATTATATAAATTGGTGGGCATAATTATTGTAGAATAGATTTATTTTGATTTATTATTATAATTATAATGGATAATAAAGATTTATTTTTTTATAAAATATTCATATTTTTTTTAAATAATAATGAAAATTAATAGGTGGGAATAATTATTGTAAAATAAGATTTTAAATTTTGATTTAATTATTATTAATTAATAAATGAAATAATAAAGATTTAATTTTTATAAAATATTTTTAATAATAATGAGAAAGTTGAGATTTAGTGAAGTCCTTTTTTTCAATTTCATATATATATATATTATTGTGAAATGAATTATAGTTTTTTGGGGCTTGTGGTAAATCGTGGTATTGGCTCATGACATATAACAAAGCTTATGATGTAAGTGTATTGATGCCTATGTGCTTTTACCAATGATTTAATTTATATGGTTGTGCTAGTTATACTTACAAAGCTCATGAGTCACACATTTTTTCATGAATTGTGCCAAACAACTATTAGAAGCTCATTACATACAATAAAATGGAGAGAAGATACAATACATGTGATAAAGCATCATTCCAAGCCAAAAGTTAATGAAAAAGTCAACCAAAGAGCAAATAATGATTGAATAATGATAAATTAGTGCAACCACATAAATTAAATGGTTGGTTAACACCCATATGCATTAATCCATGATAAACATCAAAACTCTTACTTCATGATACATCTAATCTAATATAATAATAATAATAAACTAAATATAACTTTATTTTAAACCGGCCTAGATCCATCTTAGCTCTGCAATTACCGAGAGGGATCAAATCTCCTTTCGCTTCAAAAGGTGTTTGCATATCAAGAGAATCCCTCTCGACGCTTGGTAGATGGATCTAGGCTGGTTTTATTATTAATTATAATTATGAATTATTTGCAAAGGCTTCTTATTTCAACTTAAGGTGGATGAGGTTCTATTGACTTTTTATTTTTATTTTTTTAAATTGACACCCTAGATTGATTCTCAAGTGAATATGCTCAACAAATGCTTCGTCAGAATGCTTATCAACAATTGTAGCGTGTTACAAAATTTGTTAGGTTGCATTGACTTTCAATAAATTTAAAAGATTAGATTTGTGCCATGGGGCTCCTTGCTCACCAATTTCTTAGGGATTTTCAAAACATACCTAATTTTAGAAAAATTGCCTCATATCTTGGTTGTAAAGGATAGAAACTCTTCAACACTTCCGATTCTTATCATAACCCGGTATTCTTAAAGGTTAAGTAAAATCAAAGTTAATAATAATATTTTTATTGCAATAGCTTTTTTGTTATATATTCATTAATGGTAGATACAAATGAAGCCTTCCGCTATATCAACCACATTAATATTTTTAATGTGGTTGCACTAGTTAATTTTATATTATTTTTATTTTTTATGTAATTGTCCGAGTCAAAATGTTTTATATTGAGATACCTATCAGTTATTACTTATATATAATAATATATATATTATATATATATATATATTTTATATATATTATATATATATATATTATATTTAATTTTTTTTTTATTTTATTTTATTTATTTAATAGAGAAGAGAGAGAGAAGAGAGAAGAGAGAGAGAGAGAGAGCATGTTTTTCCTAAGAGGTCAAAGGTTTCAAACCAGAAGGGGCTAAGAGTATGTATGCCCTTCCATAGACTTAAACATCAAATTGCCTTAGCAGAGATGGGTCCCTTGTTTGTTGCCACAAACAAGAGAGTCTCATAACACCAATTTGGTGTATGGCTTATCGTGACCTTATTAAGAACATAATATATATAACCATTAATTAATTTATTATTATTAACTACTTAATATTATTAATACACAATATAAGAAAAATGAAAACATAATATAATCAAAAAATATTATAATTATGAAAAAATATAAACAAATAAATAACAATCTAACCATTAGAAATTATAAAACTAAAATAGAAATATTAACCATCCTCAAACTTTATAATAAGTCAAAGTTATATATATATATATATAATATATAATATATAAATAGATAGAAATACCCAATAATAATAAAGAAAAAAAGAGAACATATGGATTAAAGGAGTATTATTAAATTATGAATAAATATAAATAAAAATGTAAAAAAGAAATTTAGAAATATAACAAGCAAAAATCAAAATAATGAATAATATCTCTAAGGAAACCATAACAATTTAACTATTTAAATAATAAGGGTGAGAAATAAATCGAAATTTAGAACCTAAATTAATAAGCTAGAAAAATACGCTTAAGAAGAAAGGGTAGGGATCCAATAACTACTAAATTTCTAGTCATCATCTCTATTGAGATTAGAAGGCTTCTTTTCTATTTTTATGGCCTCCCTAAACTTTCGATGATGGAATCCATCAATCCTTGCAATAACCCTAGCCTCTTCAATGCATATGTGGTGCTTTGTTTTCTCTGCATGTTCCGTTAATGATGAGGAGCGAGTCCTACCATGCTTGATGTTGGTTGCATGCTCCTAGATCTTTTGATTTATTGAGCGCTAAGTTCCACTGATATATGGAGTCCCATAGGAACATGGGATTACATAAACACCTTTCGTATTCTTCGGGTCCAACGAGTCTTTAACCGATCTTAGGGAGCTTTGAATGGTGTTAAGGGGTCTAGAGGTTGAAGGAACCTTATGCTTCCTCAGGATCTTAGCGATTTTGTCAATGATCATTTGGATAAAGGGAAGATGAACCCTAGAATTCTGATCTCTAGGTTCTTTTTTACCACTAGGAACTTTGGATGCCTTAAGGAAAGCTTTGAGACCCTGCAACCTACTGTAGGCATTATTCTCGAATACCTTAAGGAGATGGGTCTTCTCATCAGCAAGGTGAATATCACTAGAAACTCTTAAAATGTGAGTAGCTAATGTGTTAAGAAGTCCCAATTTTTTAGCAGGATAATGATGTGAATCGACATGAAGGTATTGCTTTGTGTGAGTTTTCTTATGGAAAACCTGGTGTGAGAAAGAACCATCATCCTTTTTAGAAATAAGAACATCAAGGAAAGGTAAGCTACCATTGGATTCACATTCCATAATAAACTTAATGAAGCTAGACTGATTGTTTAAATGTTGGAGAAAAATATTTAACTTCTCATGTCCATGAAGGCAGATGATGCAAATGTCACCCTGTTATAGCTCTAAATCTCACTTTTGATGTTTGTGATGCTGCACTCATGGCCTAGGGCAACCCCTCCTTCCATACCTGGTCCAAATACTTAAAAAACAGTGTTTTACTCCCTATACGCGACATTGCCCTGAGCTAAACGCATGTGTACGCGGGTCTATGTATAACCAACTTTAAAACACTTAAAAAAATTAAATCTCCTTAATTTCGGGTAGAGATCACGGGTTTTACTTGTTGATTACCTATTAGTGCCCGTGACCCAATTGTTCCCAACGAATTCCCAACTAAAAAACTACTTTGGGAGAAGTATAAAAAGGCTTCAATGGGAAGGCCTAAAGGAGGAGAGAATAGAGAAAAAAAATCACTCTGCTGAGATTATCCCTGATCAGGTCTGAAGATCCTTGTGCTTCCAACACTTCCCCCATTATAGGAAACCCTTGGTTCCTTGAGTTATGATGTTTCTCCATTGGTTGAGATATCCTTGAGTGAGCCATGGAAGGAGTTTGTTGAAGGTTTGAGATTGGACGAATCCAGAGGACGATTCCGCTTGGAGCCTGCGAAAGGAAGACTCAGGTGAAATCATTCCTTACTATATTTTAGTTATCTATAATAAAAGAAACACCTATCTTGTTCTTGATATTAATCTTCTTCATGCTTATGAGATCAATGTTATGATTTACATATGAATGGTTGTTTCAATTGTATAACTAACTACCTTTCAATATGCTATCAAGTTGATTTTCTTATGATGGTTGGTCCATATACTGCTATGCTTCCTTGAATTGATTGCCTTGCAGGTTGAAGGATCGAAAGGAACTCCGAGAGGGTTTGGACCCTGGCTGAATCTACCAAAACAAAGGACCCCCAGGTGCACCTCTCTTCGTGTAGTTTGTTTATATTAGTATCATGGCTGTATGGAATGCTTGTTTTTCTTTGTAGATAACCCCCGCTTTGCTAGGGTATTGACCCAAGACCCTAGGGGACCTTTGTCCCTAAACAAAATTGGCGACTGCACTGAGGACAACAACATTGTTGTTCCTAGTTTGGGTTTATTCAAGCCAATCAGGGCTCAACTGTTTATTAACTTGCTGTGACTGAGTAGTCTGTTCCTGTAGGAACTTAAACTGTAAGATTGATCAGTTTCTTCAAACCCTTTTTTTTTTTTTTTTTTTTTTTTTCTTCTTCTTGTGATCTTTTATATATGCATCTTGGTCAAGTTACAATCACGTATGTACGCAAGTTTTACCATATGAACCCGCGTATACGCAGGTTTCTGTGGAATAGCGTATACACACCGCTGTGTATTGACACAGTCGCGTATACCCTCAAATTTTCAAGATTTTTCAAATATTTTTGTTTCTGGAGATCTGTCTGCTAGTCTGAGTCTTTCTTGAAGAGTTAATTTTTTGTGTCAGTCTTTATTTTTACAGCAAGTTCATGATTTCAAACTCTCTCCGGTTATGGAAAGTGTTGGTCTTGTTTTGTTTTGTTGCAAGCGTAATCATTTTTGTTTAAGCACACAAGATTTCTTTCTGGGAATCTTGGCTGTTCTAGTCTTCCAGGGTAGAAAGATTGGTCTCAATCTTTGTGGCAAACTTGTTTTGGTGATCTTTTTGTTTGCATGTTAAAACTGCATCTTTGTGGCCATTTACTTTTCTTGCTTTTTGAAAGTTGTTGCGTGACGATTTTGAGAATTGTCTTTCTTGATCTTGCGATCATTGTGACCAAGCTCTTTTTGCTGCTTTTTTATTGTGAAGAGCAACTTGAAACACACTTTTTGTTGAGTTTTCACCCGTTTTGTGTTGTTAACTTGCAAAGTGTTTTGTTGCCTATTCTTCGATCATAAAGTTTAAGTCTTATTTAGAGCACTTTTGAAAGGTTGTTTTTGTTTTTGCTTTTGAAGAAAACTTCTTGAAAACTTGGCTTTTGCTTTCTTTGGCCTTGTTTTGATTTAGTTTCCTTTTTGCTAATGAAAGTGCATTTTTGTTTGTCTTGAAATTTGCTTTTAGTGTTTGGATGAAAATGAGCATTAGCAACTTATATTCTATCTAAACATCTTAAGTGGCTAATTAGAATTGATAAACAAGATACTTTCATTTCCTTGATTTAGAGTAGTCTTAAGTTTTGCATTAGCATGTACACATTGCATTAGGATAAATTTGTGCATCTTTTAGGACATCTATAGTTTTGTTAATTTTTGTGAGTGTGAAGCTTGAGTAAAAGAAAAGAAAAGAAAAATTTATTGCTTTCTTAGAAGTTCCTCAGAACCTAATAGAAATTTCTTTCATAGAAGAACAAAATGAGTGCATTTGCGTATAGTTTGGTTTTTATTAATTTCTTTTGCATCAAAACACCACAAGTTTCATTTTCGCTTATCCCTTAACTTAAGAACAACCCATTTAAAAACAAGCGTTAATTAAAATACACTAGAACTTTTTTATAATTGTTAATTTAGACACACCAACAAGTTTTAGGATATTTTAGGGCCTTGGATTAGGCTTGTGGAGAGAAAACTCTCCAAAGCCATTTAAACTGTCAAACATAGGAGTTTGAATAGTGAGTGCAAATCCAATAGCGTTAGGAAGACCATGAAAGCTCCGGATCTGGGAGTTAAGCACGAGGGTTTTTGAAGATAAGGAAGAGAGATACCCCCTCTCCTACTTGTCGGATCTTACCTCAAGACTGTTTCACTTGGCTTCTGACACGAATTGGTAACCTTAGTTGCTTCTCCTAGGGATCTACATAGGTGGCTGTGGAGGGGAATCCCGTGGCACCTAAGGTCGATGTTGTATCACTCTCAACGGTACTACTGGAGGGCACCCTTGCGAAGCTTGGGGGCTTGCACTAGCGCAGGCTGTTGTTAGGAGGTCAGCGTAACTTCCTCTGTTACCTTCGCTGGTAGGACTGGGCCGTCATTAGCCCAGACTATCTTCGGAAGGCCCCTTACTTCACTTTCTTGTATTTTGGTGTACGGTCCTCATCACCCGGAGCAGAAATACTTGAAAGTTGTTTGACTGGCTGACATCTTTTAGGGACTTTTTAGTGTGTGCTTTGTGCTCTTAGTTGGTCTAGCTTTCATTTTTTTTCTTGAGTCTTTAATTAGATCTTAATAAAAAATTCAAAGTGGTTGATCGAACACCTAGACAGTCTCAGAGACTTCGTGGTCTTTCACCACCAAGTTTAGAGCCTTCTCCTAGAAGGTGCAGAGGTAATATTGTCGGTGGGTTTCATCCCATGGCAGCTGACGCATCAGGGATTGATCCTCCCCTCGGGGGCATTAGTGTTCAAGATAGGCGTGGTACTTTTGTAGAACTAGAGAGGAACACTCCAGTTCTTTCTCAAGTTCTCTTTCAATCGAAAGATAACATAGAGGTAGAAGAACTCCCAGAGTCGTTAGCGGCTCCGAATTCTCCTCTACCTTATAGCCATCCAGACGTATAACAATACGTTGGGACTCTGACACATAGACCGTCAAGTCCAGATCACATTACGCACTTATCTTCGATGACCACCACTGGAGGATGGATTCTACCACAAGTGTTACAACCATGTAGACTCCAACATTAGTACAAGGGGGAGGAACTATTTCCATCCCCTCTGCATCTTTATTTGGGTCTTTTGCCAGCACATCCTTAGTTGGGTCTACCCCCATTCCTTCTACGAGTGGAAATTCCCAAGTCAATGCATTTAGTTATGGATTGTTCCTGTTTGGCACCCATTCACAGGGTATTCCGTCATTTCCATTTAGTGCCTCCACATCCATGATGGGTGGTTCTGCTTCATTTCACGATTTTCCTTTTGAAGGTGGTCATATACCACATTCCAACCCGACGATAGGATCTATGCCTTTTTCTTCTACAAGGCAAGGCAGCAATCCCTTTCAAGGTTGGACTAACCCTGCGGTTAGTGGCATAGGAACTGGGAATAGGTCGTACTCCACCATTAGTTCATTTCGAAGTATTCCTCCCTTATCTTCTGCTTGGAATCCTTATCAAGGGTTATCAACTCCTTATAATCCTTTAGGAGGGAGCTCCACTGGTTATAGAGGTTTTTCGACTGGAGTTGGTCGAACTCTGGGTTTCGCTGGATCACAAGGTTCACCTTTTGGTTCAGCGAGTTACTTCGAGCAACCTGGTGCCTTTCAAAATCCAGGCAAATCTTTTCAGAACTTTGGGAACCCCACTCAGCCTGGGTGGAATCCCCAAGATCCTCCTAGGCTTCCTTTTCTGGCAACTTTGAATTTGCTAGATCTCACGAAATTAACGAACGATCCAATCAAAGACAATCTGGCCTAAGCTCCGGTCCCAACCAAACTCCCTTCGGACATTCCAAAGTTCGAGGGGAAGGGCGGTGAAGACCCAGGCGACCATGTAACCACATTCCATTTGTGGTGCTCATCAAACTCCCTTATCGATGACTCGATTAGGTTGAGACTTTTTCAACGCACCTTAATTAGTAATGCGACAAAGTGGTATATAGAGTTTCCAGGGGGCAGCTTTACATCTTTCGCCAACTTGGCTAATATTTTCCTAAATCATTTCCAGTTGCCTATCCGTTATGATGCCGAAACTAAACTTCTGGCCAATTTTCGTCAAGATATGACAACTCACATTTCTGATCATATTCAAGAATGGTGACGGAGAAAGAGGCTCATTAAAGCCAAAATTCCTCCAGAATACCATCTCAAATGGCTTTTGAAATCCTTACAACCTGAAATCTCTAAGGATGTCTCTCTGTCCAGAGTCTATTCTGAGGAGCAAGCTATTTTTAGAGCCCAACAGTTAGAATTGATTTATTCTTAGTATGGGATTCTACAAAAAAATCTTGCTAGATCCTCGTGGGACTAAGGTTGATATAGCCAAGTCGAAGCCAGGTCCCCATGCGGATGGTAATGTTGGATTCGTAGACACAAATGCGGTGAACCTATTGAGCCAATTGCAGCGGTTGTCTTTACAAACTGCTCACAATCAAGTCACATCGTCTAACCCTTTGTCTTCTCAACCCTCTTCTGTTAATGTCGTCCAATCTTCCAACCCCAAAGGAAATCAAAATTCTAATGGGAAAAAAGAAAGGACAAGATAAGAAAAAGAGTCAAGATGGGAAGACTGACGCAAATAAACCTTGCAATAATGTTGGTGGTGGTGGAAATGAGTCTAAAAAGAAAGTCAAGTTTCCGTGCAAGCTATGCAGTGGAGACCATTTAACTCATCTCTGCCCAAAGATTCAAGATGCTCAACGCTTGTTAGGGCAGCAAGGGACTTCTAACTCTCAAGTTGTGTTAACTAACCCTTTTCCCCAAGGGTAGCAAATGCTTGCTGGCACGAGTTCAAATCCTGGTACCTCTGTAGGGGGCAACCAGGAAGGGGAGAAATCATCAAATTTTTTCATGATGGGTTATAATGTTCATGTGGCCACTCAGTCGCGTGATTATGGTGAAACTGAAACATCCGAGGACAAAACTGCTCCCAGAGATACTGACCTTCGTATTGAGCGACCCCCTGTCGAGACTATACCACAAATACCGAAAGGTTCCACTAAACGCGCGACTATCAAGCCTAATGCTAGGGCCACTCAGAATTACTCCATTGTTGAGGATCTGGGTCAAAGTCCATGTGCTATGTCCGCTTTAGAGGTTCTCCAGTCGTCTCCATCTCAACGAAGTGCTTTGCTTTCGGCGATAGGGGAAGTTGATCCAAACAAAACTTTAGTGCTCACTTTTGACATGCTTAATGTTAAAAAGCGACTCCTTCATCACATGGCTTTTCAAATAAAGTCTACATACCGAAAACTTAACATTTTTCGTATTGATGAAGGAGCTTCCACGTGCATCATGTTGATGTCATGCTGGAAGGCCATTGGATCACCTTCTGTTGTTCCTTCACCTACCCTCCTGGTGACATTTGATGGGCATTCTCATAAGCCGCATGGGATTATCCCAGACTTTCCCATATGTGTTGGGGGGAAGTCATCAATATCAAAGTAGAAGTCATTGATGCTAACCTATATTACAATCTCCTCTTAGGAAGGAACTGGGTATACGAAATGGATGTCGTTGTTTCGGCTCTGTTTTGTGTCATTTGATTTCCTCATGAGGGGAAAATCGTTAAGGTTGATGAATTGGATTATTCTCCAGTTGATCCTCAAGCAACTTCGGATTCTACTGTTCCTTTTGTGGATAACCCTCGTCTGCCTACTGAGAATCTATGAGTTGGGATGTATTCTTCATTGATGGGTAAATTTGATTTTCCCTCTCTTATCGCTAGAATTAATGTCGTTTCATCATCCAAGGAGTCTTCATGGGAAGAGTTCTTCCGAACTCATTATTTTTCAGACCCTTGGACCTTGCCTTCACCTACGACCACATTAGCTGAAGGGCAAGTTGGTGGAATGGAATTTCCTATGTCTGCAGCAGAGCTTAGGTATTAGTCTATCGTCAACTCTGCAGACAACCATTCTACTCCTTTCTCTGAAGAGGAGCTAGATGGTGATGTTGCCTCGGCTTGGACCCTTGATTCTACCTCTACTATGGACTACTTAGACATGGTTTTACCATCCGAGGAAGCAATCCTAGAAGTAATGATGGGTGTAGATCGACCTTTGGAAGACTTACACCATCGTTCATACTTTCTTCCTCCATTGTAGGAAGTAGAATCTAGGTTCTTCGAGCTCTTTACCAGCGATGTTTGTACGGTATCAAACCCTTTAGCTCCAGCACACTTTCGTGCGGAAGGTAATATGTCGGTGATTTCAAAAACGATATCTATAAACATCTCTAAGAACCGTAACATGATTGAGAATCTCTTCATTAGAGCCGAATGTTCCCTTGAAGAAATTCAAATTTACACCGACCTTTTTAAGGTGTTTCGAGATGTATTCGCTTGGTCTTATGAAGAAATGCCTGACATTGATCCATCCATAGTTTAACATGAGATCAAGACGTATAAAAACGCCAAGCCGATTCGTCAGAAGCTTCGGCCGGTTAATCCTAGGAAAGCAACAACCATTAAAGCTGAAGTAGAGAAGCTACTTAAGGCGGGTTTTATATACCCTATTCCTCTTACGGATTGGGTTTCTAATCCAGTCCCTGTGGATAAAAAGCAAGGAACAATCTGAGTATGCATTGACTTTAGGGACCTAAACGAAGCTTGTCCCAAAGATAATTACCCCACGCCATTTATTGATCAGATTATTGATGAGTGTGCGGGTAATGAGATTTTCTCCTTCATGGACGGTTTTTCTGGTTATAATCAGATCTCTATCCGTCCTGAAGATCAGCATAAGACAACTTTTATATGTCCCTGGGGTACCTTTGCATACAGAAAGATGCCTTTTGGTCTCAAAAATGTTGGAGCTACCTTCCAGCGGACCATGTCATACGCTTTCCACGACATTAAACATATCATCGAAGCATACTTGGACAATCTAGCTGCTCGTTCTCGAAAGAGAATTGATCATCCTAGTCACCTTCGATTGGTTTTTGAGCGATGTTGATTTTACAAAATCCGGTTGAATCCCAATAAGTGCGTTTTCACAGTTACATCTAGTCGGTTATTAGGGTTCATTGTGTCAAATGAAGGGATTCGAGTTGATCCCTTCAAGGTAGAGGCAATAATTCAATTGCCTCCCCCGTCCTCAATTCGACAACATCAAAGTCTTCAAGGGAAGGCTAATTTCTTAAGAAGGTTTATAGAGAATTGTGCCGAGATCACTAAATGGTTTATGCGTTTTCTACCGAAAGGAGTTCCATATGTATGGGACGACTTTGTGCAGCAGTCATTCAATGCCTTGAAAAAGGCATTAGTCTCTGCCCCGCTTTTGAGTCCACCGTATTATGGTAGGGATTTCCTTTTATATCTCGCTGCTGCAGAATCAACCATAGATATGATTATCGTTCAGGAAGACGATGCTCTCATGGAGCATGTGATTTATTATTTGAGCCAATGCTTGATAGGTCCTGAACTTCACTATTCTCCTGTTGAGAAGTTGGCTTTGGCAGCTGTCCATGCTGTCCAGCGGCTCTGCCATTATATCTTGCTACGCAAAACTTTTGTCTTAGAGGTGGTCAATCCATTCCAATTTGTCCTCAGTAGGTGAGTGATTGGGGGCAAATATAATCGATGGATAGTCATTTTATAAGAATTCGATCTCGAGTTCTTATCCGCCAAGTCTAGGAAATCTATGGTTTTTGTGGAGTTAATTTTCGATCTGCCTTTTGGAGAGGATACTGTTTACGAGGAAAGTTTTTCCGACGAACATTTATTCCTCATCTCTTCACTCGACCCTTGGTACGGAGATATCATTGTTTATCTCCAGACTTCGAAGTTTCCCTCTACTTTCTCTAAGGATGAACACCGAAAATTATGTCACCTGGCCAAGGAATATGTCATCATTGGTGATATGTTATATCGTCGAGCGGTTGATTCAATCCTTCGACATTGTTTAACCCTAGAGGAACCAGAGTCAATGCTCAATGATTGCCACGGTGGAGCTTGTGGTGGTCATCTTTCAGGGCTTGCTACAACCCAACGTATCTTGCGTGCCGACTATTTTTGGCCTTCGCCCTTCAAAGATTGTGTTGAAGTGGTCAAATGTTGTCATCCCTGTCAAGTTTATATTCAGAAGATGCGCGCACATCCAACTCCTCTTTGTCTCATTGTCGCTATCGGTCCTTTTACTAAGTGGGGTATTGATTTTACAATTTGTAATCCACCTTCAACATCGAATCACAAGTACATTATCGTGGCTATAGACTACTTCATGAAGTGGGATGAAGCCATGCCCACTTATAAAAACGATAGTGAAACAGTGGCATTATTCCTTTTTAATCATATTATCTCAAGGTTTGGTATCCCAAGAGAGATTGTCACTGACCATGGCAGTCATTTCTAGAACCAAATAATGTCTGAATTGGCTCTTAAATTGGGTTTCCAGAAGGAGCACTCATCTCCATATTATCCTCACGCTAATGGACAAGTCGAGGCAGTGAACAAAACCCTTAAGGCTATCCTGCAAAGGACGATCAACAAAAATCGGTCCAATTGACATCTTATGTTGTATCTGGCTCTTTGGGCATACCGAACCTCCGTAAAGACTGCTACAGGTTTTACACCTTTTCAGTTAGTTTATGGGATGGAATCTATCTTTCTTGTTGAATGTGAAATTCCATCTCTTAAGTAGCTATTTAGCTCCTTCCAGAGACCTCTAGTCTCGAAGAGCGGCTCCTTCATTTGGAACATCTCAATGAGCAACGTCGAGATGTCGCCACAATCAATGAGGCTCATAAGAAAAGGGTTAAAACTCAGTATGATAAAGCTATCCATCCTCGAGTCTTTTCTGAAGGTGACCTTGTCTTGGTATATGACCAAGATAAGGATGCCTTGGGGGCAAGCAAGTTCAAGCCTATGTGGTACGACCCCTTTATAATTAAACGAGTTTTAGAAAAAGGGGTGTATGAGTTAATCGATTTTGAAGGAAACAAATTGGCAGAGCCCCGAAACAGGCTCTACCTCAAGAA
>APFE030554776.1:65172-86796 GCA_000404065.3 Pinus taeda | reverse complement strand
ATTTGCACATTCCAAGATCTCATAATTGGTTAGCAGATTCTATCGCTAATCAAGCTTTAGATTGGCACATCATTCATTGATCACAATAAAATCAAGCATCAAAAAGTCGAAACTATATATATATATCATAAAACATCCTGAGTATACATAAGTGTGTCCAAAATAATATACAAAAATTGGGACTCAAATGCCCATAATCATGTCCAATACATCTAATGCCCCGGCTCAGGATGAGCGATAAGTATGCGACTACTGCTTTGGCCACACGCCTAAGAGTGCGAATCCAGTCTCGTGGCATGCCAACCACATGACGCTGCATGTCTATAGGGAGACCCTCTGCAGCCTCCATCGGTACTTAGTGAGTTAGTCTCACAAAGTGCCGTTGAACTGTGTGTAGAAGTTGCTCTATGTCTGTAGCCGCCTCTTCGGCACCACGGCCACGATGTCCATGCCATAGGAACCCATCTGGTCGTACTGGCCCAATATTTGCAACATGATCATCATATTAGTCATTTGAATCCTATCAAAAATATTTTTCAAAATTCATTATTATATTTGAAAAATCATAAAAATCATAAAATTAAAAACATTGGTTACCTATGTCGCCCAATGTTGCAGTTGGTGGTAAAGCTAGATCAGGGTCTCCTCGGAAGTCCATCCCAACATAGGGGTAGTCGTCTACGGAAATGATCTGCTGCTCCCATCAAGGGAAGAAGTTATCGTCGAAAGTAGTCCGTGGAACATCCCCGCCTCCTAGTCGTTTCATCAAGTCAACCCACCTATCCATTTGTGGATCTTGTGGGGTGCTGATCGAAACTGATACTCTAGGATGGAGTGTTGGGACCCTCTCAAAGAAGAAAGAGCACAAAATGGTTCCATACCTGAAGTTTTTGGTCTGCCCCTTCTTGATAGAAGTAAGCTGGCTCTTCAGGTTGGCAAGAAGAGGAGTACACCAATCAAAAACTGTGGTGAGACAGTCTACCGCCAAGCTCATGGCTAACTGTGAAGCCTGGTGTAAGGAAGTTGATCCATTCACTCTGGCTATAGTGAATAGGATGATCCTCAATGATAAACTCTTCACATGCTTGATTGGAATTTGACTTCCAATCTTTTCTGGATGACCCAGGAAATATATATGCACGTAGTCCTCGATAGAGAGACTGCCTCGTGATCTACCCGTGGAATGTACTACCTCTCCCCTCCGAGAAAGGCCTGTGATGAAATAAATATCCTCGACCTCTATCTTGAGTGGCATTTGATCAATCATAAATGAGTCATCCTCGATGCTCCAGTAGTGAATGGGCATTTCGAATAGGCGAGTGTTTGCTTTCATGTTTGGCATTTTAAAGAACTTTAGCAAACTGCATCCTCTTAAGGCATCCAGGGTATTAGGATCATTCATAACCTCATCATCCACTAAGGCATGCTCTCTTTCTCTCCAAGTGACTGGCATCCTGAAGAAAAAACAAATTTGGACCATTAGATTTTTGTTTTGAAGTTTCCGTGGCGTATACACGGGTCCGTTTCATACACAGTCGCGTCTAGGGCCTGGGTATACGTGGGTTGCATATAGCCAACCTGCGTATATGCCGCGCGACAAATTTTTTGACATTAATTCAACAACGAAACTTGAATTAAAATTTATAAGACCAATCACAATTGAATGCAAGATAAGTTTAAGGGTTACCTGGTGATTTTGGGAAGATTTGAACGGTCGAATTTGGTGTATGGCAACGTTTGCTCCTTTTGCTCCACTCCTTTGCTCTCAAATCAAACGGTGATAATGGTGAGTCGAAAAACTATTTTATAAGCTTTGAAAATGTAAAAATTTTTCAAAACTTGATTTTTTTTGTCTCATGTAACTTTTAACTTGGGAGCTTGGAATGTCGAGAATGGTTTGATTTTCATGACATTTTGGACGCTTTAAAGATAGTTTCGAGACGATTCCATGGCTGCTGGCCCGTCATGGCAGGTATCGTTTTCTCACTGGCATATAGGTTAGGGAAGCCATTTTTTCCATTGCATTATGCATACTAGCCTCCATTTGTCAATACACTTGCCATAGGGTCGATCCCATCCTATTATGGTTCGTAAACCACCTTCACTTGCCGATTTTTAAATCATGTCATGATGGTAGAGCCATCTTTTTCATGGGCATCGTAGTTAGCACCTCATTGACATTTTTTTCCCATGTTGCTTTGATTTGAGTAGGCTCGGGAGTCCTCTGTAGTCCCGCCATGACTTATGCGTTGAAGACTCATTCCTCTTTGCTTCTTTGCTTCGTTCTGGCCTTATACCCTAGAGGTTCCTTTATGTTGAGTTGTACTACTGCATTGCATTTTGACTGTTTGCACCTTTTGGCCTTGAACGGGCTTCACTTGGACTCGTGTTTAAGCCAACTTTTGACCATGACGATTGGAAAATCAAACTTGCATGCCCTTGACTTCTGCAACTTAACAAACCTTGACTCGTGGAAGGAACACACCTTTGAGTGTCTTTGACTAGTTTTCACCTCCCTGCATTGAGCATAGGATTGTTCCAATCCTAGGAACTAGATAATCTATTTCACCAACACTCATTCTTTCCACTGTACTATAGCATTTTTTTATTCTTTTTCTAGCTTGAAGAAAAAGACAAAAAAAAATTATATATTCCAAAAAGAGCGGGAACAGGACAATATTTCCACTTATTATTGGCAGCTAAAATCAGTTATGTCACCCTTGAACAAAGCACTAAAAACAAATTCTCCTCTATTTGGGCGGTATTTAGTTTGACTTAGGTATGCCTTAGCCTTGTTATTAAGTCAGTTCTCCTCCGATTGGTTATCTCTTCCAATCATATGGAGGGTTCGTTTGTGCCTCCTGCATGACGAACTTATACAGAGTCATCATATGCTGCCATATAGTCACATTGGGTTGTGCTTTTGTTCAAGGGAAGTTAGCCTGAGTCGGCCTCTCTACAGTGTCCCTTGACTCCTTTTTCAGCAGGCCATCCCTGGTTGTCAGTGTTTTGTCTATCATCACATCAGTTATATTGGTCCTTTACTCGTGCCGGTTTGAGAAGGTCTCCATTGACTTCTTGTTGGCAGGTCTTGTCCTTATCGATGACGACATCTTGCTCTGAGGATAGGCCTAGAGCCACACCCTGGCCCTATTTTCATTATTGATAGGTCACCTTGTGCTCAACATCGATCAGTGTCATGGTCTTTGACTGAGTGGTTTCCCTTGTGTTCGACATCAGCTTACACTATCACACACTGGGATTCGTGCAGTACCTTGGTTTCCATTTGACCCTATTGGTGGATACCTCGCCTCTGTGTCAGCTTTCATTATTGGTTGGTTCAGAGGGTTTTTTGTCGTACGCTAGCCACATCTTGTGTACACCGGAAATGTGCTTCGATCAGGTTACTACATCTTTTTCATTCGATTCCTTCCACATTATTGGCATATGGGTTATACTCGCGCTAGATTGATGAACGATGTCTCTTCCTTCTAGCAGATATTTCCTCATCGACTACGACTCATTGCTCTGGGGCAAAGACCTAGAGTCCATTTGGCAGTACCTTGGGGTTTGTAGTCATTAGTGGCAGATCCTTCACTATCGATAGTGGGAAACCGTCATTGTCTCTTGATTGACAGATTCTTACAAGTGTTCGACTCTAACTCATCTATTCACACTTGTTAGATTGTATTGGGTACCTTGATGCTCATTATTATTATCGGTGAGTGGTATTGCGTTTGTTAGCGGTATACATCAATTACCGGTAATCAAACGATTTCTTACATGGTTGACTTCATATCATTTATTCCCATGGTGTAGAAATGTACCACGGCGGTCGGTGAAGACCTCAGGTTGCATCAACATTCATTGGTTCACTTGACAGTTGCTCCTGTTGCTGCTAGTTGATAGCACTCCACCTTATATGTTGCAGTCATTCATGGCGACATTCTATATGCTGGCACCTGAGTTTGCAGTGTAGTACCATCTTACTCCATCATGTTCATTTGGTACTTTTGGGATCAGTCTTGGATATCAATGATCCACTTCATCCTTCAGCATCATTGACATTCTTATATTTAATATTCAGACATGTACTTGTTCGATCATGATCAAATGATCCATTATGTATTTTCCAGTCTTTTATACTTGTATACTTAGAAGAAAAATAATTGTTATAGATAGCTCAAATAAGACTCCAGGTGGTTCATTTTTTGTAAGTTTAACGAGCCCAAAAAAAGTGATAAAAGTGTACTCATTCATGCTAACTGATGATGTGAAGAGTGTTGGACCTCTATAAATAGAGGATTGTGATGGAATATAATTGCTAGAAGAAAAATAATTGTTATAGATAGCTCAAATAGGACTCGAGGGGTTTCATTTTTTGTAAGTTTAACGAGCCCGAAAAAGTGATAAAAGTGTACTCTTTCATCAAAATGACATGCGTTTAACTTATAATTTCATTACATCCTTCAATTACCTGTTAACCTGCTCAAAACACCACAAAAAGATTAAAAATACATGATACATGGTAAACGTTAGGTCAAAACATTAAAAAAATATTAAAATAATGACTAATTTGACCATAAAAAGTGAAAATGTAATTTCATTTTTTACCATTGCAAGTGAGCGCTGAGTAGTTTTTTACCTTTAATCTTTAGTAGTTAATTAGAGCCAACCTGGTGGACCATTTCGAGTTCCTTAATTCCAGGTAGGCGGTTTATCTTTTCTGATCAGTTTCATGGTTTCCATTTTCTATTTCATGATTTTTTATGAAGATATCTGAAGTTTTTGGGACTTAGAATGTGCCCTAGGCCCACCACACTCTCCTTATATCGGGAGGTGTGATGGATCAGTGAAATTAACACTAACTAGTGTGAGCCAACGCACTTGCCAAGGCAAGAAAGTGTGATGGTTCGCTCTGTTCAGTGAGGGACAATGCGATGGACACAATAAAGTTCCAATAAAAATTGATTTGAAGTTAAATTTCTCCCAAATTTCTTCATGTGGCTAATTCTAAGTGTTTTTCATGTCATTTGCAAGTTCCACTTAAAACATTTAGAGTTGGAGTTGGAGATGGAGCTTACAAGCCAAGAGAAGAGGAGAACTTGTGTTGGACTCCGGGTAGGTCTTTCCTCCATTTTTTAATTTCTCTAAGGAAAACATTAGCCTTTTTTCCTTTTTGCTGTATTGTTTCTAGATCTGGGGAGTTCACTTCTATCCACAAAAGAGAATTTTCCATCAAACAACTTGGTGACTCTGTTGGGGATCTCATAAAGTCTATCGAAAGAAAACCCATATCGATAGGTACCTTCATGCCAACTCCCACCATCATCCAACTCAAAAGTATGTTGTGCTTAAAACCCTTGTTTCCAGAGCTGTTCAAATCTCCTCCTCTCAATCCTTTCTCAGAGAAAAATCCCATCTAACCAAAACCCTTAAATCCAATGCTTACTCCTTATCCTAGATTAACAAAGCCTTTCATTATGCTCTCCACCCCCAACCTAAAATCCCCTCCAATAACCTACCCTTAGCCAAGTTAACCTTGCCTTACATTTAAGGAGTTACCGATCATATTTCCAAAATCATTTCGAAAAATAATATCAAAACCTTCTTCAAACCCCAGAAAACCCTCATCCAACTCTTCAGATTAGCTAAGGATAAAAGCGATCCTATGCTAGGCCCCGGAGTTTATGAAATCCCTTGCTCTTGTGGAATGTCTTACATAGGACAAACAAGTAGATCCTTTAAAGCTCGGCTGAAAGAACATATCAGTGACACCTACCATAATCGCATTGTTAAATCCGCCATTGCCGAGCACTCCTATAATACCAAGCATCTTATTAGTTTTGATAAAACCAAAATCTTAGCCTGTGCGCCCTTCCATACTAACCATGTCATTAGGGAAGTCGTTGAAATTGAAAAACATGCTAACAACTTTAATCATGATGATGGATACATTTAAGCCAATCCTAGAAGTCTGCAATTCATTTATTGTCCTCTAAACCATGTCCCCTTATTTCAAGTTCTAACCCCTCTTAACCCGTACACTCTTTGTATCTCTTGTTTCATTTATTTTTATTTTCTATTTAATAATAATAATAATAATACTTTATCTTAGTTTTCCTTTTAATTTTAGTTATTAATAATTAATATTATTTAATTCAGTGACCTTTGTAATTTCCTTCCCTTGTTAGTTTTTTAAAAACTTATAATATAATACAATTATTTTAATCAAATTTTTAAAATTCCTTTATTAATCTAATTTTACCAATCTTAATTTATTGATTATTACATTTTCAATGATTATTATAATCCATCATTCCTAAATATTTTTCAAAGCTTCATTTTTTTTTGTAAATTAGGCTACTTCTATTATTATACAAAAAAGTTACAAAAAAGATTACATCGAGGCTCGCCTCAAAAATTCTCCATACTGAGATGGATTTAGCAGAACTTTAACGCTGGAGGGTAAAACTTCCCTTGAAATCTGACTTGTCCACCAGACCCTTGATAACTAAAGGACAGTCAATTGTCACAGACCATAACTGGAAGACTAACATTTTGACAAAATCCGGAACCAACTGAAAGATAGACAAATTGACACAGACCATACCAACAGTCCCAAGCTTTATCCAAAGAGTGATACAGACAAAGATAGAGCAGCAAACATAGGCATAAATGGAAACCGCTTCCGACTTGAACAGAGTTGAGCATTGCTTAAGCTTGTCAAAAAATATCCAACGAAGAAGGCTGAGAACTGAAGTTACCAAACAAACATAATTGAACTGCCGAAACGACCACCTTGGGTCATATCCTGACCAAAACGACGTGGAGGCTGGCTCAAACATCCACAGAGGTGGATGGCTGCTCCTCAACGATCCTGCATCCGTATTGATCTAACGCGCTCAAGTCTGTGTATGGAGCGTCGTCTTTAGTCGGCTCGCTTGGACCCGCCACCGCACCCGAGGCTTCCGCAGGCTGAATTATTTGACAATGAACAGGAGAAGGTGGCCTATGCTCTTCAGAGACTTCTGGTGGTGCCGCATTGTCGCACTTCTCAATCCGAACAGACACAAAGTAGGTTGAGTTGTCCAGGGAATAGGGGAAGTGAAATCGGGTTGAGGGATGAGAGCTGTGCGCACACGCAGCTGCACGAGCTCGACCTCTGCCTCTACCTCGGCCTCGCCTTGCACCATGAGAGTCAATTTCGTCTGAGGAGGATTCCATGGTGTGAGAGGAGCGCTGAGGATTAGCTCTTCCTCTGGAACCTCCCCGAGACCCGCCCCTTCTGCTAATAAGGCGGAGCCGCTCTCGCGACATTCTGGAATGATATGAGAGATAACATTGGAGCGGGGTCTGCACAATGAACTAAGTCTCCTTGAGCCAAGAGGCACAGAGAGCCTAGAACCCGTGCGCAGAGGCGAGATGGCTAGCAGGAGCACAAAAGGCAAGAGATTCCAGGCAGAGGGGACACAAAGGGGCGCAGTAAGAGTAGACACAGAGAGCCGACCATTAGAAACAACAGGAGCGCTGAGGGGCGCGATGAGGACAACGAGAGCTTGATACTTACAGACGGTATATCCAGGGCGCCCAAAGGAAGAGACCGAGGCCTTCTGAGTTGAGGGCCGAGGCCTAAACCTCTGAGACCGCTGCCAAGGCCCGAAAACCAGCAGCAAACCAAACAGACAATGCATCCACAGCCAGACAGCAAACAGAACAGACATTAAGAATTGCATGACCAGCGGAGGCTGGCGCTTAATATACCACAGAGCGTCGTCCCAAGCAATGAGCATACCAACGCAGACCAACTGCAAACCAATTACCGGAGAAACAAAACGCGGGCGAGCCATAATGCAGTAGGCGACTAGTTGCAGGGCGGAGTTAAGGCCCTCCTTCAATATAACATGACAGGGGTGGCAGGCCCGTAGATTTGCTTGACAGATGGCGGATCTGGGCTGCCACTTGCCCAGTGGGAAGCCCGCCACTATACCGCCCTCTTTATTGTTCACCCGCAGCGGGGTTTTTCAAAGCTTCATTAATTCCCTTTGACCAAATTTTTTCTTTAATATAATTCGTTTTGCTTTAAATATGATTAGTTTTTCTTTTTTGGTCAGTCAAAGGTATTTTATTATATTCTCATACAAATAGACAATACAAAATGTGTCTCTACAGCTCCCTTGGCCTCACTATGATCGGATTTGTTGGCTAGGGGAGTTGGAGTATGCAGAAGATATTTCCATTTAACCATTATTTCTGACAGGCTGATTAGTCATACAAGCCAAAAACAGAAAAAATTAACATAGAAACTGAAAGCAGCATATCACGGAGGTGGTTGAGGAGGAAGCACAGGTGGTGCTGCAAGAATTTTGACTCTTTCATGCATGTGAAAGTCAATATGTTCTACACATGCTTCCAGGTCACAAAGGAGGTTATTGGTACGATGTTGGCTCCGACGGATGTTGTCCTACTATTCCATGATTTCATTTTGGCTAAATTGGATGTCATTCATGTAGGCCACCAGTGCGTTTTTGTCCTCATATCTATGATCCTTGAGGATGTCCAAGTTGGTCTAAATTCCTCATAGATGATCAACGATGGATTCAGAGATGTCAGGGCATCCACATGACTTGGGGAGCAGCCTTGGGCATGATCACGTTGAGTTGAAAACTCAACCCCCCCATTTTTGGCTTATTTATTTCAAATCTATGGAGACCCTTTACATAAATTTTGGCTTAATCCCCTTTTAATATTTTCATTTAGTTAAGTATCCTACAATTTTCGTCGGATTTCCATTGTAATTGCTTCATTGCATTCGAATTCTCGCAAATTTTCCATCAATTCTCGTTTCACCTCATTTGGATGCACAGTTTGGAAATGACACTCATCCGAAGTTTGATAATTTTTACGAGGGCTAAAAAAATGTATAGAATGTAAATTATGTTAATTTTTTCAAATTAATTGTAATTTTTTTTTAGTAAATTTTTAGTAATTTATTCATTTTTCACTAACGTTCTTACAAAATCGCCACAACCAAATTGTAGAGCAATTAAAATTATGTGTTTTGGGATCTCAATAGTCTTTTCCAAATACCAATTTAAAAATTAAGAGGATCGAAAACCTCAAAAATACAAAGTGGTTGTAGTTCTTTTTGTTGGATTTTTAATTTACCAAATCACTGTAGTTTATCATTGGAACTCTTTAATTAAGTGGTTGTAGTTCTTGGATGGAGCTTAAAACATATTGAAAACCCTTATGACTCCCGCTCCACCTAGACCCACTTCACTTTACTTCTACACATCAAAATATTAGAACCTTTTAAAACCTCAGAACTTGTTTTCACTTATAACCTTTGATTGATTTGTTTTTGTATGATTAGTTTTGTTGTGCTAATAACAATTACAGATTTATAAACATGTGCTTGCTTCTTGCTTTTTGTGATGAGGATTCCTTAGTTGTTGGTGCTTACAAACAGGTGAATTTCCTTAAGTTAAACAAGACATTCATGAGCAAAATAACTTCTAAAATGGATAATGAACTACAAACATGTACAATGCAGCAAACCATCAAAGAGACACATTAACACAGTGTTTTGATGAAGGATTTCACCCCTCCTGGGCTACATCTCCTTGGTCCAACTTCCATGGCTTGGGCCTCTGTATTAGCTCAATGTGGCAAAAAATATTGTTTACAAAGTTCTATGGCTCCTGATATCTGCACCAATGTGTTCACAAGGTCCAAATTAGCCAAGAACACTTATTTCTGAGCTCAATTTGGTAAAAAATTGAGCAAGTTATGGCTCAAACAGTATTTCCTAAAAAAACTCCTCTAATTCTGGAATAACTCCAATTAGCCCCACCATTTTTAGAGTTCCTGCCGAATTGGGAGGTCTATCAAACTAAATACCACTCTTAATTACATGATTAATTAGATTAACTGCAGATTAATTATGTGTTAATCTTGTTTTAGCGCACTAAGCGCATTTTATAGGCGCGGTTAGGTTGTTGACTATTGGCGGTCTTCATATGTGCTTAAACATAACAACGTGGCAATAGCTTTCAAGTTTCATGGTTGTGGCCTAATGGTGGGTGCTGGTAATGGTGCGGGGAGGTCACAGGTTCAAACCTGCCTTCACTTGTCCCATACAAATTTTTTCTTTTTGCCATTTTGACATTTTGATATATAATAAAACATTTAAATGTGCCATGCCATTCATATAGTTTGAAGCCATATAATAATTGCGGATTAATTAAATTAAATGATATATATAATATATATATATATATAAATATATATATATATAATATATAAATATATATATATTATATATATATATATATATAACAAAAAACTTTATAAATAATAATTATATATAATATATATAATAATATAAATACAAATAATTTCAAATTTCACCTTAAGACAATTTAAGCAATTTCACCTTCACATAGCTAAATTGGTGAATGCAGAGGTGACATTTGTCACAGTGTCATTGGGTAGAAACTGAAGAAGCTTCCCCTTGCTGGCTAGACTGCTGACTGGACTGCCATGTCATTATTCTGTGCCATTCTGCAATTTTTTTAGCTTTTTAGGAAAAAGAATAACAGGCCTTTTCTCCTTTATTCGAACTCTGTTTTCAATGAAACAAATTGCGTTGTGATCGTCTTGATGAGACGAATGCAGTCATACAATTTTTGAGCCAATACAGGAACTTTTATTTTTGAGCTAAATACTGAGCACCTGACCATTCCTTCCACTAGAAGCCTTTTGGACCCCAAAATATACTATTATCTGACAAGTAGATGAGGGTAAAACCCCCTCACCTTTCCAAGCTCGATCCAATTAGCTTTTGACGAATTTGTTTCCTTGAGCTCCTCTCTAAGGAAATCAACATTCACTTGCCTTGAGGACCCCGTTCTATACCTGTACTTGTCTTTGCCCTTTTCAAGCTGACCTTGCACTGTTTGTTGCACCTTTTTTCAGTCGTTCATATAAACTCATGGTTTTTTCCATGTCACCATCAAAAGCAGCATCCTTCTTACCAAGACAACATAACAAAATATAATGCAAATGGATGACAAATTCCACTACTTGGTTTTCTTGACTCAAACCTGATTGTACATCTTGAAAGTATGAAATTTTTTGAACATAACTTTCATGTAAAACATAATGATGCTTGAATACAACAATTACATAACCAATAAGCCTAAAAGGCATAACAATGAACTTATTGCTTATACCTCTTTTGTACCTTGGAACCAAGTGAAATTTTTGACAAGTATCCATCCAATGAAAGTGCATGGATCGCTGTAACTTAATATTTACGCCATGAAGAACCTGAAACTCAAATGAACCTTTCAAGTTTGAAAGAGCATGAAAAAGAATTGAACTGATCTTTTGGTTTGAGACAACACATGCCTCTTGTTGTTTGCCTCCCCACTGGAAGACTTTACACGCACATTAAAATGCACGCCAAGGAGCTTCAAAAGAATAAATGTCAACAACAACTCTCCTCCAACATTGGGCTGCTCCCAACAAACCTCTTATCAAAATGATGATCTTAGGCGTTGACCAATCAACAATGGCATCCAACTTGGAGAGGCTTGCCTTCAACTTACCTCCTCCAATATCATGGCCCAATTGCATCAAAGAAGTGAAACCCAATTTGTACTTTGATATCTTCAAAACATCAAACAATTTTCCTTCATAGATGACACGTGCATAAGAAAACTTTATAAACATGTTTATGTCACCCAAGTGGACAATTTCTTCAATAAAGGACTCTTTTTTGCCATAATTCAAATACATGTATGTAATAGAAGTGCTACAAAGAACATACAACATTAGAAGCCATACAAACCATTCTTGTTTGGTGTTATGTATATTCTTGCACTTACCTCTTTTTACAACTTTTCTTTGGCGAAAACTACTCAATTTGTCCTCTTTCTTGAAATACTTACCATTCCTTTTTGGTACCATAATCATTGGTGCACAACATGGCGTAAGGGATGATTGAATGAGCCCATTGTTCAACAAACTTTTGCATTACATTGGTGTCTCTACACTTTGCAATTTTGTCAACCCTTCCGTGCTAACATCACAAAGAGAAACCTCTTGCTGCAAAGATATTTTATGTGAAGTCTCTTTCTCCTTGAAGGACGATTCTTTCACAACCTAAAATACTTCATCACTTTGATGAACTGAACCAACCAAATCAGAATTGAAACTTGCATTACATGCGACAACATTTTCATAAATAATATCATCATTTGGCTTGAACATGAGAAGTACTAAACTTTTACTTGAATTCACTAGTCTTTTTGCCTCCCCTACATTAACCAAAGAAATGTTCAGATTTTTGCGATGGGCTCTCACTATTTACTCCACACCATCCTTGAACAAGTGATACTTGTTTTCATGGTGGTAAAAGACTGCTTTCCGGTCATACAAATATGGACTACCCAACACCACACCTAAAATATCAAGCGGTACTACATCTAACTCTACTTTGTCAACAAAATTTGCAGCAATTGCAAACTTAAACAAACATTTTCATGTAACCTATAAACTGGTGTCTCTTGTTATCCATCCCAATGGTTTATGGTGAGGTACAGTTTCAAGATTCAATCTGTTGACTAAGTCTTTAGAGATTAGATTCGCTTGTGACCCACTATCAAAGAATGTGTCAATCTTGGTGTGTTTAGATATGAACCTAACATGAAATAACTCAATTCGTCTCTTTTCATATGGAGTAGTAGTAGTGTTACAGTTTTGTGAACTAGTGCTCACAATATCGTGTTTTCATTTGATTCCCATGACAACGATTTTATTTTCATCACCTGATTTAGAACCTAAATCTTCTTGAGTGATAACAGTGGTTTTATGTTTCCCTTTATTGTTGAACTTATTTGGTCTCATTTCTGGATACAATTTCTAGCAATGGGCTTCATCAGGCCCCTCTTTGGAACATTGTTTGCATGTGATTTTATCCCATTCTTTATTCACACTTGCATTCTTCTTTCCCTTCCATTTTCCTCCTTTCTCTTTCTCCTTACCCTTAGGTGGATTTTTATTGCTATCCTCTTCATAAGTGTTCTTTCCTCTAGATTAAAGATGTGTGGCTTGCACACATACCTCATCTAAATTAGTTGGATTGAACATAAGAATAGTGTGTTTAAGGTAGGAATGCAAACCCCCAATATATTTCAATAAAGTATATTGGGAATTCAAATTCACTCCTAATAACAAAGTCCTTTTTCTAAACTCCTGTGTATAATCTTGGACTGTTTGGCCTTTAAGCTGCCTAAAATTCCACTAACTCTTAATGGTTTTTTTCATATAGGTTAAAGGATAAAACTGCCTTTTAATTTCAGAAATAAATTCAACCCAAGTGATGGATATCTTACCATGGATTCTCATTTCTTCTTGAGTCTTTCCTTCCCACCAAACTAGTGCAACTCCTTCTAGCCTTAGTGAAGCCAATTGGATCTTTATGTCATCTTCTTGAAGGTTTTTAATTCTGCAGTATACCTCCAACTGTCAAATCCAATTGTCCAACTTTTATGCTTTCACTTCTCCATTGTACATGGGAAGTTCGAATTTTATGTCCAATTTCAGTAATGGAATTTTTCCTTTTGGTGTTTTGGAATGAGTATTTGCAGTTTCAGTGGTGGTAGTGGAAAACGATGCTCTATGAGATAGTGAGTATGATGAGGAAGATGATGAGGATGGTGGAGATGGAGGTGGCTTTCCACCATTCCCTTTGGAATCCTTCTTCTCATCTTTTTTGTCCTCTGAGCTTCCTTCTCCATGTGGAGGTTTAGAATTCTCTCCAACCATTATGGTGTTCCTCTCTTCATAGAGAACTTTAACCATCTCAATCAAAGTATAGAAATATTTATTGAATTCTTCCTCTTTTGAAGAGGGACCTTCATGCTCTCTTTCTCTATACATAGTGGCTATGGATTCAGGCTCATAAATTTGTACTGATTGTACTTCTTCAATCTCAGTTGAAGACAAAACTTGAGGAGCTTCAAGTGCAGCTAGAATTGGAACTTTGGGTTGTGGATATTGTGGCCTTGTGGCTTTCCTTCTTCTGGGCATTACCTCAAGAGTTGCAACCAATAGCTTCCCTTCTCCTCTCTGCAACTTTGACGTTGTAAACATCACAATTTTGCAACCATTAAAATCCTAATTGCACAAACTCAATCAATCAAGCAACTCAACCTTGGCTCTGTTAACAAGTTGATCTGTTTTTGTATGATTAGTTTTGTTGTGCTAATAATAATTATAGATTTATAAATGTGTGCTTGCTTCTTGCTTTTTGTGCTGAGGTTTCTTTAGTTGTTGGTGCTTACAAACAGGTAAATTTCCTTAAGTTAAACAAGACATTCATGAGAAAAATAGCTTCAAAAATGGATAATGAATGACAAACATGTACAGTCAGCAAACCATCAAAGAGACACATTAACATAGTGTTTTGATGAAGGAGTTCACCCCTCCTGGGCTACATCTCCTTGGTCCAGCTTCCATGACTTGGGCTTCTGTATTAGCTCAAACTGGAAAAAAAAATACTATTTAAAAAGCTCTATGGCTCCTGATACCTGCACCAATGTGTTCAGAAGGTCCAAATTAGCCATGAACACTTCTTTATGAGCTCAATTTGGTTGAAAATTGAACAAACTATGGCTCAAATAGTGTTTCCTAGAAAAGCTCCTCTAATTCTGGAATAATTGCAGCTAGCCTCGCCATTTTTGGAGTTCCTGCCAAATTGGGAGGTTTGCCAAACTAACTGCCATTCTTCATTATGCAATTAATTAGATTAACCATAGATTAATTACGTGCTAATCTTGTTTTACCGCACTAAGCGCGTTTTATAGGCGCGGTTAGGTCGCTGACTGGTGGCGGTCTTCATATACGCTTAAATATAACAACGTGACAATAGCTTTCATGTTTCATGGTTGTGGCCCAATGGTGTTGGTGGTACTAGTGTGAGGTAGGTCATGGGTTCAAACTTGCCATTGCCTGTCCCATGCATTAAATTATATATATATAATAATATATATATAATATATATATATATATATATATATATATATATATATATATATAAATAATAATTATATATAAATAATATATATAATATTTAAATACAAATAATTCCAAATTTCTTTCCAGTGTCATTATCATGGCCCAACAGTGGGTAGTGGTAATGGTATGGGGGTGATCACGTGTTCAAACTTGCCTCTCACTATCCCATACAAGTTTTTGCCATTCAGAGCTTTTGATATATAATAAAACATTTAAATGTGCCATGCCATTCATATAGTCAATAAATATATGCGGATTAAATTATATATATATAGTTAATAAAAAGCTATGTAATATAAATAATAATTATATGTATAATATACAATAATATTTAAATAATTTGAAATTTCACTATAAGATTATTTAAGCAATTTCACTTTCATATAGTTAAATTGACTAATCCGGAGGTGACACTTGTCACAGTGCCATTGGGCGGAAACTAAAGAAGAGTTTCCTTGTTGACTGGATTGCCATGTCATCATTCTGTGCCATTCTGCAATTTTCTTCGTTGTTTAGGAAAACAAACAATAGACATTTTCTCCATCTTCGAACTCTGTTTTCAGTGAAACGAATTGTGTTACGATCATCTTAACGAGACAAACTCAATCATACAGTTTTCGAGCCAATCTAAGAACTTTGATTTTTGAACTAAATACTAAGCACCTGATCACCGATACATCTTACCTCCAATACTCTATGTCTTATCAAAACCTAAGAAATTTTATTACATATGAGCAGAAATTAAAAACCTCTTATGTTGAAACTCTATGATAGTTCAATATGAGAAACTTCCAATAGTTCAAAATATTATGCTCTCTTAGTATATCATATCGGAACCTTGAAAAGTTCTTATATCAAAGCCTTTATTTAAAAACTTATAATGTATGACCCCCGATGCCCGATAACGACTCCAATCGGTCAACTTGTTTGGTGTAGAATTAAAATTAAATTTTTTAATTTAGTTTGGTATATAATTCAATTCATTTGTAAGTTAATTAATTTGTAATTAATTTAATTAATCAATATAATAATACTTTAATTTAAAGGGTTTAATCAATTTGTATATATTTAATTTAATAATTTTAATTAATTAATAACTAATTAAAATTTCTCAATTTTGGTTTAGCTAGACATTTTTCCACAACTATGACAATTTTGACACTTCAACTTTGGAGGCTCATAAGTTGGGTTTTACTTGGCCAAATGAGAACCAGGACGACTTATTAGATAGATAAAATCATGGAAAATATTTCTGAAGTGGTTGTATGACCAGATTCGGTCATTAACCGAGTCTAAAATTTAACAAAATATTAAGCTTTGAATTTGTAACCAAAACTAATTTTCTAAGTGTAGTTTTTGCATTTTCATTTTCATTTGCCCAAAGCCTCTATTGATTACAGATCCATTTGATTATGTTCTCTTTTACCAACACGATCTTTAAAAGGATCAATGGGAAGCTCAAATTTCTTTTTATTTATTTATTTAATTAAATTTTGATTGGAGATATTTATTTTCTTAGATTTGGTAATTATGATTTTGATTTGGAATTTAATTGACTTTTGATTGGTTTTTGGCAGGATAGTAGTTGGAAGGATGAGGAAGAGAAGATTTGAAACAATGGAATTGCTCCAGCAAGAGAGGAAAATGAATTTTGGCCAATCAATTTGTTGGAGCAAATTTATTTCTCTCACAACTTTCTCATTTTGGTTTTTATCTTGTAATAATAAATATGGCTTTTAGAGAATGCTCGCGAGGGTTCATTTTCTCTGCACTGAGGGAATTCTTAAGCACTATTTTAAGGGATTTTCAAGTTGTAGAAGTATGAGGAAAAACTCATATCCGAGTCATTGGAATTTATCTTTTTCAAATATGAACTTTGTTTTATAAGCAAAGCTTGCACTATTGCATCTCTTCCTTTTAATGATAGAGTGTTTGATTTGTAAGAGACTATTGGAGGTCAAATCAAGGAACAAAGCAAGAGACCAGGTTTTAATCAATTTGTATTTAAAATTCCATTATGTTTAATGCAAATTTCATCTTTTTAATGATAGATTTGTGTAAAATGTTTTTCATGTTGAGCACTATTGTTTAATGTGAAGATAAAGGTCTTTTGAATTAGCTATCTAGTTCATTAGCTTTGTAGATTTGTTGTTAATTTTCTCTTTTTCTCTTATACTTAAATTAGATTTATGAGTAGCTATTTACTCAGGAATCCACTATTTAAATTTGATTTAATTACCATTGTCATTAAGTGAATTATTTCCTAATGTTATTGGTTAATAATTTACCGTTAATAGGTCTCTGAACAGAGCATGTTTTGGTAATTATAATATCAACTAGTATAACTAATTCATTAGCCAAATATTCACCTATAACTAGGCATGTTAAATTCCCAATCATTTAATTACTTTGCTCTAAGTTGGGTTAGATCTACATCTTCCTAATTGAGATAGGCTTAGAATTTCTTTCCTTTTGCTTGACTTCTAGGATTAATTTGCATTTAGATTTAATTTTGCATTTCTAAAAGTCCCCTCATACAGGGGCATAACTTAGTTTGTGGTTTGAATGAGTCCTAAATCAACTTAAGGATCACTTCCTTTCGTGAGCTCAACAAGAAGGTTGATCTGGTGTCTCCTCTATATTGGTATGTAAAAGACATATTTTAAGCCAACAGAGATAGAGAGAAGGTAAATAGACCTAGTTTAACTATTTGGAACCACCATTCCAAACAGAAAAGGAGCTTATTTAAGTTCTCAGCCAGGTGGTCTCCCTTATAATGTTGAATGGTCATTTTGGGTCATCAATGGAGCTCTTTCCCCCTAAAATTTGACACATGACGAATATTTCGTGGATGAATTGTGGCTATTGGCCCGGTGCACTAGAAGGTTGTGCTACCCTCCACTGCGGTGAGGTCACCCTCTCTAGCGCGACATGACCACTGGTGCATTATAATTCCAAACTAAGAGCTCAGAGGAAACCCAAACTATCTCATCAGAGTGAATTATTGAGGGCCAAACTGAGAACCTAGGAACCCCACACCATCGCTGGGCACCAGACCCAATGATAAGACAATACCCAAACTGAGTAGGGGTGTTGACACACGAGACTAACCCCCAAACAATTGCACTGCCTGCAAAGGGTGAAACAAACTCCATAACACGCAACCACCCCACTCCCCTCTCCCCCGACTGAGAGACCTAACAATATAAGGCCTAACTAGGACCAGAAAAAGAAAGATGTAACCTTAATACAGAAACTATAACTAAGAAAGGCAAGGGATAAATAAGCCAGAAGAGAGTGGAGAAATGCAAAGGGCAGTAAAAGAATTGGTTCCAAACAAGAACAATAATCACCACACAAGAGTCGTTCACCATAATCCCTCCACCTCAGACACGGAGGACCCCCAACAAGCATAATAATGAAATAAAAACCCACACCGCGATCGCCAAGAGCCCAATTCCACAAAAAAAAAATAGAAGCAATACTTTGCACGAAATTCAAATGCCACTGGAGTAAGAAACACGCCAAAAAACCAAAGAAAAAGCAAAAGGATTACCTGCAACGAATAGGGGGCAAGGCTAGAAGGGTCGCCGTGTCACAAGCTGAAGCCAGTGCTCCCAAATTTCGAACCAAACCATAGAAGAAAACTGAAACTCCACTCAATTTTTCACCAGGGACCCAAATGAACACTTGTGAGTCGAACCTGAAACAAACAACTGTAAGACCAATTGCCATTACATTTCACAAGCTGAACCGAATTCAAGGCGAGCACACATGGCCTTCGACGACCTCCCTCACCACCCAATACCCAACACTCATCACCCACAACACATTAGCCTTTCCCTTGAACCCACCCATCATTATATCACCTATATCCACATTTGGAGAGATCAGATGATCGAAGCACTGTTGAATTAATTGTTTATCTCGAAGCATGCCCACCGCGTACCTTGAGGGGAAATCCCCAAGGTCCATTGGCCACCTATTTGCCCACCCCCATCAGGGGTAAATATGATTAGTTATAACAATTCTTTTGGCCTTTAATTCCTTTACCTAAAATCTCTTTTAACCCCTTTTTAATCAAAATTTACCAATCTTATTCTCCTAATTTTTTTGCCAAATTTTCTTTTTGACCAAATATTTTCTATTCTTTTTAGTAATTTAAAATTATTTTTTAATAATAGAATAATTTTAATTAAGAATAAAATATTAATATTTCTTATCTTATCAACTATTTTAATCTTTATTTACCTAATTATTTTGTTTTAATTAAATAATTTCATGTCTGTTATTATTATCCTCTTACAAGGAATATTTTTCTTCTAACAACTATATTCCCATCTCAATCCTCTATTTAGAGAGGTCCAACACTCTTCACATCATCAGTTAGCTTCTAGTCCCTAAAGATGGGTGAAAGGTTCACCTGAAACATTGGGCATAATAATGATCATAACACACAATTCTCCATAACTCATCAACAACAATTTATTAATTATGGAAATATCCATACTAAAATTATTATTATTATTATTAATTATAAAAAGAATTAATATATGAATTAAACACACACACACACACACACACACACCTAATGTATAAATATTTGTAAGCATAGAGATTCAACCTCACTTTATCATGGATATTCTTAACCTATAAATAGATTTTTAACACCATGGGCCAATTCGATGGTATATGAGTGCCACATACCCAAAAAGTCATAACTCATTTCATATGATGCTTGTTCACATGACATCTTTTTTAATTAATTAGTTTAATTAAAAGAGTAGAAATGACATAACTAGTTTTGAGATAAATCTCAACTGTCGATTTTTTATTAAGAACTAAGAATATTCTAAAATGTTCTACCGAGGTTAAATCCCTACCATTCACCTAGTAATGATTAATAGTTAAATTAAAATTCTAGAAGCCCAATTCCAAAATAGACACACCTATCAACATAACTAAGAATATTCTAGAATATTTAGTGGAGGTTAAATCCTTACAATCCACCTAGTGATTATTAATAATTAAATTAAAATTCTAAAAGCCTTGACCATGGGGTGTAAATTAGACGGGGATGGGGTGTACTATTAAGTCACTCCATGAAATGAAGTTCACGAGTTCGAAAGTCTGTGGGCAAAAATATACAGTCATGTTAAAGGCTAGTGTGGCCTAGGCCAGGTGTGATCCTCGGGCGATTTTGATGGCTTACATGCCCCTTGGTCGTAGTTTCTCAAGCCAAAGGTTAAGCCTATAGTCATATGTGGAAGACACATACAACTTGACCAAAAAAACAAATCTAAAAACCTTGTTCTAAAATAGATATGCCTATCAGTGTAACTAGCACAATCATATACACTAAATGATTGGTAAACCTCTGTAGGCATTACAAAAGTTACCTCGTGATACATTCCACATTGCCAAAATTAAAAAATCACAAGAAATTATTTGAATTATAATTTTATTTTAAATTTAATTTTTATTAATTATAAAAATTTAATAGACGAGTTAAATATATATCCTATTAAAAACATTAAGACAACATTCTAAACCATGGAAATTCACCCCACTTTACTATGGAAACTTGTGACCGACTTGTTAAAACCATGGACCATACCATGGGTTACTTAATACAACATCCCAAAATCCATAATTGATGTTAATGTAACAAATTTATATTATTTTTAATTATTTATTATTTATTTATTTATTTATTATTTTTTTTTTTTTTTTTTTCAAAAGAACAAAAATAACATAATTACTTTTGAGATAAATCTCAACCTTTGATATGTGATTACCACTAAGAATATTCTAGAACATTTCACAGAGTTAAATCCCTACCATCCACCTAATAATTATTGTTAATTCTAATAAAATTCTAGAATCCCTATTCCAAAATAGACATACCTATCAAAGTAATGAACTAGAAAATATGTGTGGGCCCTACTAACCCTAGTTGAGGATGCTAATAAGTTGACATGGCTCCAAAATAATAAGGAAAATATATATTAGTACAAGACCAAGCCAAACTCCTCAAAAAAATATATGTGGTGTCATATCATACATAATATACATGTACAAGAATAACTTGACTATGTTTCTAGACAAACTTTATCAATACATAAATTACTTTACAACTCAAAAATGTTACTAATAAGCTACAATATTGCATGTATGCCTAAGTTCTCAAAACCAATCACCTTCCTTATTGGGTACCTATAATACTAGTGATTACCCCATTACTATTGTAGTTATACCCCTTATTAATCTTGTTGTAACCCTATTGTCCCCATATTGTTATTACTGTGCCCCATAGAATCTCTCTATTATTATTTTTGTGGCTTTATATTATTATTGTAGGTCGGCTGGGTTATATTGTGACTCCTTAGACTCCTATATATAGAAAGGAGGTTTTGTCATTTGAATCATCCAAGAATTGTTCATTTATGTAATGTAAAGGAGTTGCCCCCTCGAAGAGGCTGAATTCTAAGGCATTGATCTATCTTTTCTATCTTTTCTTGAGCTAGTTTCATAACA
>APFE030554776.1:1300-47935 GCA_000404065.3 Pinus taeda | reverse complement strand
CAGTGATTTCTTTCAAAGCACAAGAGGCCTTAGGCAAGGTTGTCCTCTCTCTCCCTTCCTATATATTATAATGGCGGAAACATTAAGCACGGCTTTGGAAAAACAAAGAAAGAAAAGAAATATCACAGGGATCATAATAGAAAAAGGAGTAACAACAATAAACCACTCACTCTTTGCTGATGACACTTTGGTGCTGGGAGGGGCATCAACGATAATAACAAGGAGGTTCAAAAAAGTTCAGGATGATTTTTTTACAGGTTTTAGGTGGGCTATTAACAATATAAAATGCAGGATATATGGATGGAATACACCCCCCCCTCCCCCCAGAACTCTGCAAAGGATCTCACAAATCTTAGACATCCATGTATAAGAAAAATGGACACATTTCTTCTATCTGGGACTTCCAATCTCAAAAGAGAACATGAAGACAAAAATATGGACTAAACAAATTGAAAAAATGAAAAACAAAATACAAGGCTGGGGTCTAATGTGGCTAAATATGGCAGGAAGGGTAATACTAATGAAAGCACTCCTTGCAACACTACCTATCTACCAATATGCAATAATCATGGTCCCAACAAGTGCCCATAAACAAATGGAGTTAATCTTAAGAAGCTTTTTGTGGCGGGGGGAAAGCAAGAAAACAAAAAAATTAGCCTGGTCAGGTGGGAGTAAGTAGTACTACCTTATGAACAAGGAGGACTATCAATACGGATACCTGGGCTCATGAATGCAGCACTGGGAATGAAAATAGTATGGAGACTAATTACAGGAAAATAGAGCTGGTGGAAAAAGACTCTTATATCAAAATATATGGATGGCACCAGGAAAAGATTGCTTAATTGAAATATCCCAATAAGACAATGTACCCAAGTATGGAAGCTGGTTAAAAAAACAATTCCATTAATGAGTAGATACATTTCTAAAATCCCAGGCAATGGAAAAACAATTTCAATTTGGGAGGATAGAATCACGGGAAAAGAACCACTACAAACTCATCCAGAAATTGAAGACATACAAGAGTGGATGAAAGGTAAAGGTTTCAATACTTTACATTCAATCTCTCTATGGAACCAAAAGGAGAGGCAAGACTGGAAAATCTCAACAATTCCGGCAAATCTAGAAGGGCAATAGAGCAAAATTAGGCAGATCCTAAAAGGGGCAGTGCCAATCCACCATGATGAGGAAGATGATTATCTCTGGGACCCAAGTAGTGGTCATTACACAGTTAGGACTGGATATAAAATCCTTCAAGAACAACCAAATCAACAAGATTGGTATTCTTGGAAAATAGCATGGAAATCAGAAAGTCTACCTAAGATCAAAATGTTCATTTGGACTCTTTTAAAAGGGAGAATATTGACCAGTGAAAAATTAAAAAAAAAATGCTTTCAAGATCCAACATGATGCCCATTATGCATGCAGGCTAAAGAAAATATACAACATCTTTTCCAAGTTTGCACTTTTGCTAAAGAATGTTGGCAACAACTGATAAGTCCTTTGGAAATAAGAATAAATTTCGAAAATTCCTTGCTGGATTTTCTTCAAACCTTCGAGAATGCCCACCCATACACAACAAAGAAAAGAGCCACAATTCAGAGAATATGGAAATGCATTCCAATGGTTCTATGTTGGCAAATTTGGTTTACACGAAACAAGTGCATTTTCAAAAATCAAATCCGAAGGATAGGGAAGACCCTCTAAAAAACATGGGGATTAACCTTTGAAATACTCAATGTCAAAGGAACAACTCCAACATACGATAACACTCTTCAACAGGAAGAGCAAGATTGGCTCAGCAAAGCCATAATAAATAATAATGGACAAAAAGGATAGAAGAAGACAAACTCAAGAAATATATGGAAAATAAGAATGAGTGAAGAGGAACTGACAAACTGGAAGCAAAATCAGAATAGATACTGTCTATACTTTGATGGGGCCTCAAAGCATAATCCGGGAAAGGCAGGGGTAGGGGGAATAATCCTCGATCCTGATGGGAAAGAAAATGTCACATATGAATGGGGATTGGGACAAATCTCAAATAATAAGGCAAAAGCATACAACTTGTCAATGGGAACAAGAATAATAAAAAATAGAGAAATTATCCTATCATAATAGGAGACTCAGCTATTATACTAGAGGCAATGGAAAGAAACAAAAATCCAAGCAATGAGTTCATGAACAAAATTTTTAGATGAATCAGGAAGAACTTGGAAGGCTTTGGCGATGTAATTTAAAGACATGTCTTGAAATTCACAATCAACAGGCATATTATTTTGCAAACCAAGCAGTGAAAAAAAATGAAGGGCTTGTTTGTGAAAACCAGGAGGAATACCATAACTCTATTCCTTAATAATCAGCAAAAATCACGAGTATAAAGCTAACAAAATCCAAGGGAAAAATCACAATGATAAAAGCAATAAATCAAAAAACAATTGTAAAAAAACAACAAAGGACACATCACTGCAGCAACAACTAGGAAATCATGGGAATGCAAAGGAAAAATCATGAAACTTCAGACTCTCATATGAGCAACAACAGGAATGAAGATTGTAATCCTGGTCACAAGAACCACGTTGTAATCTATCTCATCAAAGGCAGGTTTCCGGCTGAGATAAAGCAACATAAGAATAGAGGGTGCATTCACAAAAATCATAGCAGTAATCTCAGCAAGGAAATCTTCACTTTCCATGTTATTATAGTGTTACTTTGGTTTCAAAGCCCCTCCTTGTCTTCTCTAATAGCCCGCAATGTTTCCTCTGTTCAATGCGCAGACTTCATCTTAAGTCCCCACCCTTCTTCTTACCCATCTCACTTTCTCTGTATCTCTTCACTGCCTCCTCTTAGCGTGCACAAATCCCTTCTGAGCATCCACGCCCTCCATCTGCCCCTCCCATTATCTCAGCCCTCCTCCCTGATTGATATAACCAGGCCCTCCTTCAATTTTGTCATTCACATGGACTTCAACTCTATCGGAATACACGGGAAAAACCCGTCCGAGCATTAAACCAGACTTCAAAAAAAATTCATTCACACTCTTAAGCCTTTTCCACAACGATGCTCCTCCCTCTCTCTGATCTCCGATCAATTCAAGACTGCTGATCTGGCGCTTGATTCGACGGTTGTCGATTAACCTGTTTAATCAAACTTGAACGACTCTCATCCATCGTCGATCTGTACTCAATGGATCAGATGACTCCCACCGTTTTCAGGCTAACAACAAGCATGAAGATTACCTGCCCGAAAAGTGGTTTTCTCTCTCTCCTCCGATGCTACGTGTCGCTTGGTTAGTGGAATCGGGCGACCTCTCCCTTTTACCACTTATTGTTAATAACCCGCCCGACATACCATCTCCATGTATAAACTCGCCTTTCTTCTTAGTTGACGTCTAGACTTGTTCACGCCTGATGACTGTAGATCTCAACCATTGATGGCTGCGATGGCTCCTCCAGTTTTCTCTTCCACCAGCACCTCTGGTTAATCTCCACCGTTCATCCCCTGATCCCAATCTATGCGACTTAAGCTTAGCCGCTATTCTTTTGAAAACCTTGTCTGTTGATCTCCAATATCCAACAGTTCCCATGTACGCCAAAAGGAAAGTGGTCAACAACAGCAGAAGAAGAAGCACCTCAGGCAACACAAAATCAAAGAAGCACAACAAAATATGGAGCAGTAAGCAGAGACAAAGGAAGAACAAGCAAACAAATCAAATGGAATTCAACCCATTGTAAAAGAAGCAGAGGCATATTACAAAAAGAACTCTTCAAGCAACGAAGGAGAGAACTTGGTCAAGTATGACAAGAAGAACCAGTCATCTTAGGAGCAATCGGTCTACAAGCCCCGAAAAACTGTCAGAGAGCCCATAACATGTAAATTTCTCTTTCTAGTAGGTCAGTTTGTTAGGCAGTATATTAGAATACATAGAAAATACATGAAGTTTTGAACACAAGCGTAGGAGAAGAGACTGCGTTCCTATCTCATGGTTCAAATGTTTTTCATGGTACAGTCGTTTGTAATAGGAGCTTGCTCCATCAAATATTTTGGTAATATATCAACTACCCGACCTTGTTAAAAATAAAAAATAAAACATCAAATCAAAATCTACCTAAATCATTGCATAACAAGGGACCTAAAAATATTGTAAGATCTGTTGTGACAAATTGGCCTATCCATGATAGTTTACAGGCCAATGGATTAGGTCAATTATTCCATTTTGAATGAAAATAATGGTGTAGTGAGTTAATTTACTATGTTTACTAGGTTTATAATAGCTATGAAGTAATACAAGCAAAGAATTAGCAAAGAAAGTAAACTACTAGAAAATAAAATAGGTTTATTAACCTTTCTTATTTTGGAGATCTGTTTAATCTACTTTTCTTTTTCTTTTTTTCCTAGCATGTTTGTGGTATAAGAAACCACAACCCAAGGGAACTTTAAGCCATTAAAATTACTTGAGGATCACATTCAACCTAGTCCACACCAAACCTTAACATGGTTGGGTTTGTTTGGTGTCTCCCCCCAACTACTATGAGTTTCAAACCTTGGCCGCCTTATAGTTTAAAACCCACAAAATTGAATCACACTAGTAGGATTTGATGATCTTCTTAACCTATGTAAGCAATGGATAGATATGAAATAAGGGATAAAGACAATATATATTACCTAATTAATATCATTTTTAACTCAAGGAAGATAAAAAACAACAATCACCATGGTTCTTACGTGTAACATCCCCATTTTCACCCTAATAAAAATGTAACTTATTATGCCATTAATGTCTAAATTGGAAGGTAAATGTTGAACTAGTTAAACTAGGAACAACATATATGTATTTTTTCATTATTAAAAACGTTGAATAGCTTATTGGGAATGTCAGCATTGATATAGATTATGATACCATCAATGGAGAAATGATAAGGGGGTTGTAAGAATTATCTTTCCAAATACCTGACATGAATTTCAAATTCAAATATCAACCTTTTGCCTCTAGCCCAAGAACTCATTGATTATGAATGACTAGGTAGTTGGAATATTTACCCTCATGATCATGGAGGTTGGGGTGACAATTGAAATGATAATAAAGAATTCAATGGAAGGAATTTGGTGAGAACATTCCCCGGAACATGAAGATGACCCATGGATTTGCTTGGAAGATCTAGGAAAACGCGAGGCCATATAACAATACATTGATTGAACATGGAAAATTATAGAAGGGCACAAACACAAACCAATCATTCATAGATGGATTAAACCCTACATAGAGAGACCAGAGGTGCACAAGTGCTTGGAGAATTTTTTTTACCAATAAGAATGTTGTGATTCCTAAGTGGAAAGCTAGATGAGGTGTTCAATGTGATTACATTGAATTTTGGGTGCCAAAATATTCCCAACGAAAAACCAACCACAAATTGGATCAATAAGGGCACGTTTTGGGCTATCTAAAAAAGAATTTTGTATGCCAAATACTCCTTGGAGAGCTCTATAACTTGATTTAGTAGTGGGGATCACGAGTTGATACATGTTGGGAGAGCATGATAAACAATGAGCAAGGAAATCACCAAGGGAATGTAGAGCAACTAATGGATTTTTGTATTGTTATGCTAGCTAGCTAAAGGACATCTTGAATTTGTGTAGATCTTAGGATCAATTTGTAGAAAAGTTCCCTAATGCTTTCATATTTGTGAAGGAGAGTTGCCTTCACCCATCCTGAATATTTGATTGTTGACAAACTTTCCCTTGCAGTGTCATGGCTTGGCTAGAGGGTGGCCAATTGTAGGGAGTAATGTTGTAGTTGAGCCTAAGGTTGTGTGAAAAAGGCTTCTTCCCAAATTGGTTGCCAACCATAAGTAATTTCATATAAGTGTCTATGTGTTTTAAATCCACAATATGATGTTTATTAGATGCTCATGGTTATGTAAGTAACTTGCTTCCCATTGAATTGTGAAATTGGCTATTCATGTATATGGTGGTATATTGAATTTTGATGGAAAACATGAATAGAGAAATTCTTTTGTGATATATCCGCTTGTTTCCCTTTTATGATAGGGTTATTGTAAGCAATGTGTATTTATATACATACATGTACATGTTGGAAGGATGGAGTTTTCTGCACCTTAATTTCCTTGACTAGTTATTAATGTTGATTTAGTGGGAGAGGCCAATAATGAGTCCCTCGATGAAATAACTTAGCTAAGAAAGTGATTTTTGGACAATACTGATCATGGATAGATTGTCTTAATTGACATTATGAAACCAATTTCAATAAAGAATAATTTTTTATTATTTATAATGAGGATAAAGTCACGAAGTCTTCACAAAACATCTAAAGGCAAGAAAATTTATTTTTCACTAATGAGCGGGAACTCCTACAAAAAGATGAGATGTATAGATCAACATTGGTTCTTAGTTTTTTAGAATGGTAGACATGTTTGAAACCTATCTAGTAATAAATACAAAGTCATTGCATGTTTCTCGAATCAGAGACAAATGGTTAAAAATATACGTGTAGCTTCGAAGGCCCTGCAAGATCAACTCTTGAAAAGGAAATAAGGCAAGTATTTGGCCTTGTTGTCTAATTTTAAATGGGCTTTTGAGAAGCCTTGAATTACCTTGTTGGACCTAGATTAATAAATGCAACGTTGAATTTGTTAACTAGGGATCAAACTAATTTTTATGGACTCATTTGTGCTTATTCTATGGTAACTGGTGTTCATCTCTTGGACTATTTTTAGTCTCAGAGATAACATGATAGAGTAACATTCACTCTTTATTTTTAAAGAGGTGGTAACCCTTTGATTTATAAGAAATAAAATAAATGCCTATGGTAAGATCGAGATTACTTCACAATAAAATTCCCAAGACAAGACTAGGTGTGAAAATGAAATAAATACCAACAATGGTAATTATAATACGAGTTTCAAGGCGAGAGATGGCATGCTCTGCAGCTGCCCGCGAGGGTTTCGGTTAGGGTTTCTGAAAACCCTCTCTCTATCACCTGAGGTCTAACCGCACACCTGATCTACCTGTTTACCTGGCCCGGCTTTTCAGGCCCCATCTGTCGTTTTCAATATGGCCGCGGATACTGTCGGTGATGTTATGAAAATAGAGGAGGAGGTTGACTATTCTGATGACCCACTTCAATCTCAGGTAATTTTTGATCACCCTTCTTTCATTTCGTCGTCCGTTGGCCCTAGCCATTCACCGTTTCCATCGACACACCCCTCTTCGGTGGTTACTATCTTGGTCCCCCCCCCCGCTCGCCTGCCTGAAGGTTCCTCCCTTCTCGAGCCCCCTGGCTTGGATCTCCCACCTCTGTCTCCGGGGACACTCCATTTCCTGTCGACTGTTATCCCCCCGTCGCCATCCTTTGATCCGCACCCACCGACCACCTCGTTCCTAGCTGCCACATCTTTTGGACCACCACATTCGTCGGGGGCCAGGCCTTCTGCGCTCCTCCACTCTCCCTTGGGTTGTTTTGAGACCCCTGCTGTCAGGGTCAGTTCATCGAAGGCGACTCCCTTGGAATGCTCCCCAGACCCTTTAGTGGATCACCCTTCAGCTCCACGTTTGGGAAAGAAAAGAACTAAGTGTGTCAAAGCTACATCCAGGGACATTTCTATTCGGTTCGGAGAGACATCGGCTATTGGGGAGGCAGCCAAAATGGCGAACACCATTCTCGTAGGGCATGTTCGAGGGCGTGCATATTCAACAACCCGGCTCACCCTTTGGGTGAAGGAGATTTGGGGAGGGGTTCTTAAAGAACTTCCTGAAGTGCAAGTTCTACCCCGAGGCTGGTTTGCCCTACATTTCGCTAAGGAGAATTACATGGATTTGATATTAGCTAGATATTGGCACATTGAGATGGCACCGGTGCTGTTAAAAAGATGGAGCCCCCTTTTCGACCCTGAACGAGAACAGATTGGGGCTGGGCCTTTGTGGGTTCGTCTGCCTGGTCTCCCCCTCCAGTATTGGAGTGAAGAAGTCTTCATTCGCATCGGGAACGCCATGGGAACATACCTCGATCATGATCGTACCTTCGTGGAATCCAGGAACAGAACGCTTGCTCGCATCTTAGTACACCTGGATACTCGTGATGGCTTGGAGGAAAAGATCACACTTCACTGGGGCAGATTCACGCGGGTACAAATTCTATACTACGAAGGAGTGCCATTCAGATGCCGTCGTTGTCATAGGGTGGGTCATATATTCAAGGATTGCCCTCTCAACAAGAAACAAGAAGAGGCCCCTGTGCCATCTACCATACCCTCGAGGACTATATCACCGGCTGCTCATCGCACTTCGGTATCGGGCATCCCCACCAGCACTCCACATCAGGCACCAGGATCCGCTCACTGCAATGTATCAACTCCGGTTACTAGATCTCAGGTAGCCTCAGCATCTACATCTGCTCTGGGTACTTCTCTCTTCCCTCCTTTGTCTATTTTCTCTACTGATAACTCTTCACTCTCTCCCTCATTGTCTGCTGCTCACTGCTCATTGCCCTCCTCCCCGGTTTTTGCTCCTTCCATTCCATCTTCTCATAAGCTCCCCTCACCATCCTCTTCTCCCTCTTCATCTCGGGGCACAAATCACAATTATAATTTGTGTCGTCTCTCCCACACCCTTGGATCTCATCTGAAAATTTCTGGTCTGGGTATCACATCATCTGGTTTGACCCCTTTGTCAGCTCGAGGGCGAAAATCACACCTTTCTAAAGCTATCAGGAGAGCGGGAGCTGAGGTTTCCACTGGGCGACAATCCACCATTGTTGGGGTTCTTAGAGCAATGAACACCCCTGGCAATTTTCCTCCATGAAGTGCCTTTCTTTCAACTGCAGAGGCTTGGCTAGTGCCTCCAAGAAACTAGCCCTGCAAAGACTATTTGATTCATCTCCAGTTGACATTATCCTCCTCCAGTAAACCCTAGGCCCTGCTGACTCCATATCTGCCTCTCTATCCTCCATTATCCCGGGATGGCAATACACGACGATGGACTCATCGGGTAGATCGGGGGGCCTTGTGATTGGTTTTAACCCTGCATCTATCAGGGCACATGGTACGTGGGGGGGACCTGGATTCTTGGGACTTGACCTCTTCTCGGCTGATCTGGGTATCAATCTCAGGGTTATCAACATATATGGTCCCTATCATCAAAGGGAATCCTTCTGGAATCACCTTCTGAGCTTATCTATCCTCTCAGCTGAGAATACCATCATAGGGGGTGATCTAAATTTCTCCCTGGGATACAACGAATCTTGGGGATCTTCGGCACAAATTGACTCGATCACCGGGTTTATGACCGACCTCCTGGAACGTCATGACCTGATCGATGTTCCCATGAATAAAATTCTCCCCACCTGGAGGAACAGAAGAATTGGTGAAGCTGCCCTGGCGTGCAGACTAGATAGATTCATTATGAAAGGCACTCTGTTTCAACAGCTTCATCATTACAAACAATGGGTTGGTTCTGGGGGAATATCTGATCACTATCCTATCTATCTGGAGTTATCGGGGCCTATCAAAAAACCAAAAGCCCCCTTCAAGTTTAACCACGGCTGGTTACAGGATCCCTCTTACATCAAGCTGGTTAAGGATTTCTGGAATCACAATCCGATTGATATAACAGACTCACTGGCAAAAGGCTTCTGCATGAACCTATCGCAGCTCAAACATCATACTTTCGAATGGGCCAGAGAAAAACACCAAAAGGAGAACTCAGCCCTCATGCTCATAGAATCCGAAATATCCACACTTACAGATGAAAGAGGTCTGGGCTTCACCACAGCTGAAGACAAAGCCCACTTGGTGGAACTTGAAAATCAGAAGCAAAAAATCTTAAGGGAGCGAGAAGAATCCATCCGTCTTCGCAGTAGAGCTACATGGCTAAAAGCCGGTGATGACAATACCCGCTTCTTTCACAATTATGCTAAAGGCAAGAAGGTTAAAAATACTATATGGAGCCTCCCTATGCCAGATGGTGGTGTAGCAGATACCTTCCCCAAGCTCTCACAGCTGGGGTCAACCCACTTCAGGAACCTCTATAAGCAACCCCCGGATTCTACCATTGCAGATATCATCAACATTGCAGGTCACTTCCCCAGGTTTGTAAATGAAGAAGAAGCGGAGAATCTTTTCGATCCAGTTACACCTGAGGAACTTAAGAACACCATAAAGTGGTTCAAGAAGGATCGAAGCCCAGGGCCGGACGGATGGACCATTGAGTTTTACATTGCCTTCTATGAGCTGATCAACAATGATTTACTGAGGGTTGTAAAGGAATGTCAGGCATCCGGGGCTCTGTATAATGCCATCAACTCTACTTTCATAGCTCTGATCCCCAAATCTGATTCTCCTTCCTCCTTTGATGATTATCGCCCCATCTCCCTCTGCAACGTGCTCTACAAGATCATTTCCAAAATCATTGCAAATCGCATCCGTCCTATTCTGTCCCGTCATATCGCTCCTCAACAATTTGCCTTCCTGGAACACCGACAGATTCATGAAGCCATTGGTGCTACACAAGAAGCCCTTCATACTATCTGGACCAAGCATCACAAAGCCATTATCTTAAAGATTGATTTAGCCAAGGCATTTGACCGGGTCAGTTGGCTCTATCTCAAGATGCTTCTCATCCATCTGGGGTTCCCTCATAACTTCATCACTTGGATTATGGCATGTATCACCACTCCCACCTTCAGTGTTCTGATTAATGGTTCTGCATCCCAGTTTTTTCATTCTGAATGCGGTCTTAGACAGGGCTGTCCTCTGTCTCCCCTTCTCTTCCTGATTGTCATGGACGGCCTGAGCCGCCTTATCGACTCTGCTAAGAGAAGTGGGGATTTTAGTGGTCTCAAGATAACGGATGACTGCTTCCTCACCCACCTTCTTTTTGTGGACGACGTTATGATCTTCCTTGATGGTAGCATCCGCGATTCCCGCTCTTTCTCGAACATTATCACCCTTTTCTCATCCGCCACAGGAATGCTTGCCAATCATACTAAATCCTCCATTATACTCTCCAGAACCTCCATCCATGAATCCCACCTGGCCTATCAACTATTTCCATATAGCATCCATCCCTTAGACCACGGTCTCAAATATTTGGGTTTCCGGATCAAGCGTATCAACTCGAAGATTACGGATTGGGTCTGGCTAGTTGCGAAATTGGAGAAGTGCCTCAATATCTGGAGCCATCGATATCTCTCCAGAGCTGGTAGACTCGTACTGGTAAAAGCTGTCCTGGAAGCTACTCCGGTCTTTTGGATGGCATTAGCCTGGATCCCGCGTAGCATCTTGGCCAGGCTTCAACAAACTTGCAATAGGTACCTGTGGAATGGGAATCAGGAAAAGCGCATATATGCTTGGGTTGCTTGAAAGAAGATCGCCACTCCAAAAAAATGGGGAGGATGGGGTCTTAAAGATCTCCCTTCATTCGCTCAAGCTCTTGCGGCAAAAATGGGGTGGACCTTACTCACTGGAAACAATCTCTGGACCAACATCTCATATCACAAATATATTTGGCCTCACAATATATTGGATTGGATTCGCCTCCCTACTTGGCCTAAATCTGGCATATCACCTGTTTGGAAAGCACTTCTTAACTCTATGCCACTTATCAGGGATAACCTGGTATGGAAAATCAATGACGGAACACTGGCTCGTATTGGTCTGGATCCATGGAATGGAAGTGGCGGTAGGCATATTCTACCTGAAGCACTCATCCGACATCTTCAATCACAGGAGATTAAAATTCTGGCAGACATTACCGACCCTCAGAACACTTCCATATTTGACTAGCGTTGGAAATCTGCTATTTAGATCAATATCCCACCCCTCTGGCACCAGGACTGGTTGGCATATATCAATGCATTATCAGATTCTCATATAAGGATCAAACAAGGGCAGGATGAGCTCATATGGTATCACTCGGAGGACGGAGTATACACCCCTAAGTCTGGCTATCTCACTCTGATATCGCACAAGGTTCCAGACACAATCTCATTTTGGTGGAACTCAGTTTGGAAACTCACCGCTCCCCCCAGGCAGAAACTATTCTTCTAGTGTATCTTAAAAGGCGTTGTCCCTACGGGGGAATACCTCATGCGTCGTGCTGTCTATGGACCGACCTAGTGCACCCTGTGCAAACATTCCTCTGAATCGTGCGCTCATTTGTTCATAAACTGTTCTTCATTAACGTCATTATGGCAATCTATATCATCCTCTATTCAACACACTGGCAATTGGGAGGGTGATGATATTATTCGAACCTAGGAAACTTGGTTTTACCAACACAAAAACTCCAATCTACAAAGCCTGCCTATCATTATTTGTTGGTACCTATGGCTTGCTCGAAATCGAATGATCTTCGAAGATAAACCTGTGAACTGGCCGCATCTCACTGCCCTCATCATATCCACCTATAATGTGCTGCCTGAGCCGCCACAACCTAGAGTTAGAAGACCACATGACCCTCCGCATAAAGATCATAGCACTCCATGGGCTTTCTTCGATGGCACAGCCCAACAATGGGGTTGTGGGGGAGGCTTTCTATTATTCATCAATGAACAACATTTCTACAAAGCAAAACTGGGGTTGGGAACTGGCACAAATAATTTTGCTGAGATTATCACTCTCCGTCACCTCTTGCATTTTGCATTGGGGCACAACTGCATGCATATACATATATATGGAGATTCGAAGATTGTCATTGATTGGTTCAACAATATTACTGTTAGCCACAAACACACTCTCAACAACATTTTGGATGATATAAATTTACTGAAGGCACAATTTATTGACATCACTTGTCATCATATCTATAGGGAACACAACAACAGTGCCGACCAACTTTCCAAGGAGGCCACGACACTTCCCAGAGGCGAGTGGATGATACAGGAGCAACGAGGAACAAATGCATACCACTACTACCATCGACCATATATAGATACGCACTATCACAGGGTAGCTAGCCCATGAGATACAGATTTGAAATTGATACTTTTTGAACTTTTTGTACATAGCTGATAATATTACATACTTGAAGCCCTGCGTGGCAATATGTATATATATAACAGATAACAAGGAACATCCTGCGTGATGATTTTTTCTTTTGAACAGACAGAATAGATACATAGCTACCCACATGTGGCAGAGGAACTTACAACATATGCAAATGCATCTACAATATGTAATTTTTCAAAATTAATGAAAGATTACGATTTTTCGAGTGGAAAAAAATACGAGTTTCAATGAAATAAAATGAGAAATGACACATCCATGACATATTGTTTCCAAAATAGTAAAAGCAACGTATGGCATATCATTCAATCAGATTAAATGAGATGAACCACATTGGCAGAAAATTTTAAGTGATCATTCCATTTGACTGATAAACTATCAAAGGAGACACAAAATTTCATGCTTTAAACTCAAAAGTTAGAGATAACATTGTCTATGAGCTCCTTGGAGTTCTCTATCAACCCTTAAAATTATTAACAAAAATGTTTGTAAAATGTCTTAATTCTTGAGAAAATAAGAAAGTGTTCATCCTAGCAGACTAGGATGGCACTCCCATGGACCATATACAAAGATGGAGAAGATCTTGAAGAAAGAAAAACAATACCGTTAGGACTTGACCTAAAACAATCAAATGTCTTTGTAATGAAAAGTTGGATGATTACTTGCCAAGAAGAAAGCAAGAGAGAATCTTTGAGAGAATTTATTCACTTACTATGTGGGAGAAAAGTTATTGTTTTGTTCACTAAAGCCCCCTTTTAATGTTAAAATCTGAGGAATATTAACAATTGTAACCACTTTTTAATCTTGGGAGTCATAAGCTATCTTTAATAACACATATTTGAGCCATTCCTTAATGTATTCCCATAATGGTGCTACCATTATTTAATGCTTGATTCCAGAGGCTAACAATTCATCCTCAAATTCTTTTAAGTAAAAAATAGATCTAATGAATAATAGTTACTTGGTCTTCAATTTTATTGACAAAGCCAACCAATGACCATTCAATTTATCTTCTAAAAAGTCATCAAGGTTATCAAATTCACTTTCCAAAGAAATCTTAAGTGTATCTAACTGTTGTTGCATTTGGTCCCTAGTCAACAACATTGTATCCATGATTAAGGGTGGCTTGTCTAGTTCCTTTACCACGTCAACTATTTTAAAGAATAATTTATTTCTTTTAGTTTGGATGTTACCACATTTAGAAATTAGTTAACGAAGTATATTTATTCTTTCTACCTAACATGCTTCTAGTTGTTCGTGTAGAAATTTCCATATAGATCAGCCAGCTCTGATACCACATAGAAATTTCTCTATAGATCATCTAGCTCTAATACCATGTAGAAATTCTGCAAATTCTCTACAAATCTACCTCTAAGATCATGTAGAAAATCTAAATGTAGATTAACCTGATGATACAATATACCAAAGCAAAATACTATAATCTACTTCTACTATCAATTTGCGGAAGCTTAAAGATTGAGCAAGATCGAGTTGAACACATATAAACAGAAGAAGAAGAATCAATGCACATGAAACACAGAAAATACTCAGGGGAAAGCCTCAGCTAAAAACCCCACTATCTGTATTATCATACAAGGTGGAAATACATTAGAATTATACAAAGCCTTAGCTCTCACAGCTAGCCAGCTCTAAGTACAATCCTCCTGGATGCTCACAGGCAATCAAAGCTTCTCACAATCCTTCTCCTCTGCCCTCCAAGCTCCTATTTCCTTGCGCAGTTCCTCTGGGATGATTCTCCTTCACCCAGTGGAACACTACTCTCACAAATTGCTCTAACACACTGTCAGGACTATGCAATCCTCAAGGAACCTTACCTTGAGTGCATGCATTAGTTTCCTTTATAAGAGAAAACAAGCAACTGATAGTACACTATCCTTGACATTTAGCTCAACTGGGTCTTTCTCAGAATAGACATGCATGAGTTTCCGATGAGGGAATCTTCAGTTATCTGGAGTACACTAGTTGAGTGCATGCATGTATCAATTAACTGATAAATCACAATTAGTTCCTCAAACAATTTGGAACTAATTTAACTGGACTTAACTTAGTAAATTGAGCTAACTAATTACAACTCAAATATAACTCAATCTTATCTCCTTAATTAAGGAATAATCTCCTTAATTTAAGGGATAACGGTTGCATGACTTCATAAAGACTTCTAACTTGAATTTCTCCAACTAATTAATCCATAATGAATGAATTAATTAATTCCAAGTGGCTGGTGAGACTAAATTTGAATTTTAATTCACAATTTTAATTCAAGGACAAATTAAAATTGGAATATTATGGATTCTATTTTTATCATTTCTTGTTGCTATTTTCAACAGTTTGAGGGTTCAACCTCTCAAATCTCTATTTTAAATTCTATATTTTAATGGCATTTTCAATCTTCAAAATGACTATTCCAATTTGTCATTTCTTTGATTCTTTGTGATATTTGACATGGTGCAGAGTAACTAATTATTCTAAAAAAATATTGGTTCATTGTGAACCAACTCTTCTATATATTTTGTTTCAATTATTTGCATCTCCACCCGTCCAGGTATTTTACATGTATCGTCAATTTCAATCTCTTTAGAATTTATTTCTGCCTATTAAACATATTGAACATTCTTCTCCACCATATTTCTCTTTCATTTGAATTGATTGGATTAGTCAGTAATTTCTTAAGTGGCCTCTAAGGGGATCTCCATCACCAACACTACCAGTGGTAGTTTTCTTCTATTCATTAATACTTTTTTGGGAATGATGGGAGGAGCCAACAATGAAACTAGTTGCAAATTGTCCTTATTGTATATATTGTTCATTAGTAGTTATCAACATATGAATATCTTCTTGAGGGATTTGATTTTTGAGATCCATCATAAGGAGATTCTCCATAATCCTCTTGTAAACTATGGTTATCACCTACTCTACTTAATTGTTAAGACTAGCTGAAAATTGAACCATAACCAATTGACATCATGTTGGATGAGAAAATACCTTTTGGGTCAATGCCCTCATAGGCTTGGGCATCTTTCATTTTAAAAGAAACAAAATATGGAGCAATCCTGATCAAGTGAGATTAACTTCTTATCTTGATACTTTCAACTTCAAAATGCATTGAAATAAATTGTCTTTTCCTCTCTTTGTGGAAGAAATGAGCGCAGGATTTGTTGGTGTCACCTACTTTGCTATATTTGATGTGTTCAATAATGGTGGAAAGTATGGTTGAAGGAGGTCCACATTGAACAATGGGTGTTAGCCAAGGAAGGGGGAATACTTAGCTCAAAATCATTGTCACCCGCAACCTTAGTGATGATGTAAGGTCCACAATGAAGTGGACAAAGCTTTTGATGGGGTCATGTAATGCACTCTTTCTATAAATGCAACCAAACCTTGTCTCCCATCTAGAATTTTTGTGGCACTTGTGTGTTGAATCCATTTAATGAATTTGGTGGCTTTGTCAACCTCAAAATGAGCATGGGAAGATTCTACTTATGTGGACGCAAGGGTCAATGCTACATCAATAGGACCCAATGATCAAAATACCAGGCCCACCTAAAAAGGGTTGTGACTGGTCAAGCTATGAAGGTAAATATTATAATTGTTGAATATAGGGGAGACTTTAATCCTTGGGGTTGTGCTCATTTCATCGTCTTCATCATTCGACTATGTTTCTTCATGGTCTGAAGATACAATGGTTGAACTTTCTTCTCTATGTGAGTGCATGTTTCCTTTGGTGGACTCAAATTGTGGTATTATTTCATCTACTACTATATCAATGTAGTCATCAACTCTCTTTGTCCTTTTATTGTAGTATTTGTATCCTTTGCTTCGAGTACAGTACTTGAGAAATATACCCTCATTGGCCCGTGAATCAAACTTCCAAGGATTTTTATCATTTCTTTTGATAAAGCATTTGCTGCCAAACTCCTTGTAGTGTTTCACTGATGCAGGTCTTCCCTTCCACAACTTGTAGGGAGTTTCATTAATTTTTCGGCCTGAGTTGTGTTATATTCGATAGATACACTGTTGCTTGAGCTGTTTCTCCCCAAAAGGTGAGAGGTACATCTGCTTCATCCATCATAGATCTTGTCATCTCCTGGATTGTTTTATTCTTTCTCTCAACTACTCCATTTTGTTGTGGAGTTTTGGCCATAATATCCTGCCTCCTTATGCCATGCTCTTCACAAAATTCCTCAAACTCTCTTGAAGTGTATTCTCCTCCTCTGTATGATCTTAAGCATTTGATATTTAGATCTTTCTCATTCTCTACTTGAGCCTTCAATGCCTTGAAATGCTTAAGTGCTTCTAATTTATCTTTGAAGATGATTATCCATGTGGCTTTGGTAAAATCATCAATAAACAACACAAAATATCTCTGTCCTCTTTGGCTTTTTGTTCTGGTTGGGCCGTAGATATCTGTGTGAATTAGTTCCAATAGTCCATATGAAGAGAAATCCTTTGTCTTGAAATGAGTCCTAGTCTACTTACCAAATTGAAAAGACTTGTTAGCTCTGCTACATGTTGCTGATATTCAAGGAGTCGAAGTTAGTTTGGTTCTTGGTTTGCTCAGAAGAGGCCTACACCAGTTATCCTCAACTTTTTCCATTTACCTCACCCTTCTCTTCACCTCACTCATCTTGGTTTCACCTCCATTTCTCTGGTCTCTCGTTAAAAACCACATAAAGAACTTTTGCTCTTAACCCCGAACGCGGAGCTTAAACCATCATATAACTATGTTCACATGACCGTGCACATTTACAAACTCTTTCCCCGTCATATCCGACATAAACCTATGCGATCAAATCCATACCGTCCGATCATCTCAACCGTGATCGGACGACATTCGTTCCTCCCGCACCCGTAAACCAATGGTGTGATAACTTGCGATGAAAAGCGGTTTTGCAACTACCCTGCCGCCACACGTCACCGTCTGAATGGGATCGTGCACCCTCGTACCTTTACTACCCATCATCCGAAAGTGGTGCGATCAATACAACCCGTCACTGAAACCACTTTTCCCGCCCGATAAACTCCATGCATCTTCGACACTTGATGACTGTTGGATCTTTCTGCCCGAGATCCAACGGCCTGTGTCCACTCCGGTTCCATATTCCTTGATACCCTTTGCCAAGAAATCCCCGCTGTCCATCCTCCTGATCCAATGCCTGATCTTCCTCCTCCATCTGTCCCAACTATCCACGTCCTTGAATTTTCCCATGGGCCCGAAGGATGAAGGCGATCATCTACCAGTACCCGGCGCATTTCATCTTCAACAACTGCATTTAAGAAATAGTATGGACGAGCAGAAATAGGACAAAGCTTGAGTAGGTGAATGCATTTAACAGTTATGGAATTCTGTTCTCTACGACACTCCACCTGCCCGAGAAGGACAACAGAGCGCAGGAAAAGATCAAATCCATCCACTACAGCAAGCAACCGCACTCAGAAGCTCTGCCAGGTAGTTAAAGTGGTTGGTGGTCAATTATGAGCCCTCCATACTTAGAATGGCCGAGCGCCTTTGTATTCAAACTCTATATATACCCAGAAACAAGATATAATCAGGGTTGATGGTTGTTGTTTTGATGTAAGGTTCAACTTCTGGAGACTGTAATTGCTTTGATACTTGCAGCGTCTCGTCCTAATTTTCAGCTAATGCGAGCTTCTTTTGTTGTTAATTGCTCACTTTCCATTCCTATTCTGTTCGAGGTTGTCCCTGTTATCCAATCTTCCTGAACTCTTGATGTTTAGCATTAGAGGAGCTGTCATCCTACCTCTGTGTTAAAATATTTTATGTATCAGTGAATGTGTTATTCAGGTTTCTTTTCACCTAATGCCAGAGAGCTGTCATCCTGTCTGTACATTGGGGAATTAGATTTGCAGACCTCTTTACTGGTCGCAGCTGGCCATCATAGGGTCTTGTGCATCTGCTAGTGTGGTTAGTATTCTCCATATTCACCCAATCCTTAAAACTGTGAGTAATTGGTGGTCTAAAGCCTTGTAGTCTGGAGGTGTTCACGCATGTCTAGAGTCAAGCAAAGTAGGAGTGGTTATCTGGCTTGAACAAGCGTCATTCCTTCCACTCATCCATCTGCAAAATTAAGTTGAATTAGTAATGTCTCGAGCATCTCTGAGCTACAACCTAGGAGAGTTTCTTGGGGAGATAACATTAATTGGCGCCATTGCCGGGGATCGAAGATTGAAGCTCAGCTTCCCTCGGAGAATGACACAGTTCCAGCATTGATGATAGACAAAGTTTGGACACATTTCTAGTTGTAATCATCTATCTGGTGACTCTATTGGAGGATCAACCTAGTGGCGACTCCACATTACAGTTCTGGCTCAGTTTGTGAGGCATACCCAAAGAAATCCTCAGAAATCACCAGCTGACCTTGAGAAGATTGTTAAGCGGAAGAAAAAATCACTGAAAGGAGCATCAGGATCAGGTAAGCCTAAGAAACCTTATGTATCTCAGCAAGAGAAAGCTATAACTGAGAATATACAACTTGAAGATCTAGAGCCTAATGTTGTTAGTGAAGAAATACCCTCAGAGATTCATAAAGCTCCTTGTTCATTTAGTTCCCTTTTGGATCTCAGTCCAAAGGAAGTCTCCCATATAGTCCATCATATTCCCTTGTCTCTGCCATCTATTTCACTGCTTTCTACCATTCAATCTGCCAGTATCCTTCCACCTACCTCAACCATGGCAGGCTAGCAAGCACCCACAAAGATGGAAAGAATCATAGCTGCTAGGTATGGACCCTTGGTCTTGCATGTTCCTTTGAATGCCATGCCTGCAAGAGAATATCATAAATACATGCCTAAGTTTACTGGTACAGAGGGAGTAACAGCTGAAGAACACCTTGAATCTTTTTATAGTTATGCTGAAAACCTAGATATCAGTGAGGATGATGTGTGGATGAGAGTGTTTGTCCAGAGCCTTGATGGAGAGGCTAGAAAGTGGTTCAGAGAATTGACCCCTAGGTCTATTGCTGACATGGAAGCCTTAGATGATGCATTTTTGAAGCTCTGGGGAGATAAAAAAGACTTGCTATATTACCATACTGAGTTTGGTAACCTGAAGAGGGAAAATGGGGAATCGTTTCCTGATTTTAATAAGAGATTCAATCGTATGTATAGTAAAATACAAGCTGAAGTAAAGCCAACCCCCACCTCTGCCAAACTTACCTATGCCAACACTTTTGACTCTGATTTCTGCCTACTCTTAAGAGAAAGAAGATGTGCCACTCTAGCTGATATGCAAGATGCAGTTAGAGGTGGAGTCGAATATCATTGCTGCAGAAAAGCTCAAAAGTCATGCTGATAGAAGGAGGCAGAGAGGTGAGGCTTCTTCTTCCTCTTCTTCATCTTTATAATCTAAGTTAGACAAAATGACCAGAATGATAGAGTCATTGGCTGCTGAGATATCTAAGCTGAAGGTTGAGCAGAAATTTGGGAAGGCAAGGCTTCCAAACACATTTGCTCCAAGGAATCCAAATCCATTTAGAAGACCAAATGAACAATTGCAAATCATTTAGAGGGGTAAAGAACCAAATGAAGAACAAAAATTTAAGGCTCCTTTTCAAAACGTAGTCATGGAGGAGGAGCAGTTTGAAGAAGAGGATGAAATTCATTGCATAGAAGATAAAGGCAGTGCTACCTTTTTGACATTGGCTGCCTACGAAGAATCATTGCTGCAAGACCAAAACAGTCCAAGGTGGGACAGAGAGGTTGTTCTACAAGCTAACGAACAACAAAGTTATAAGCTGAGGTCAAAAGCAAACAATGTCAAGGAGAATCCTGCCCAAAAAGCAGCTGACCTAGTCATCCTCAAAGCACCAGCTCAAGAGGTAAGAGGTCCCGACAAGTCCCCTTCCCCTTTCAGCTTTGAATTAGAAGTCCAGAAGTTAAAAATATCTGTACCTCTGTTAGAACTTGTGAAGAGTGAAGTGTTTAGGAAGCTTATCCTTGAGGCCCTTGAGCTGAAAGCCACAAAAACCTCCACTAGCTATGTCAATTTGCAAGATGATAAGGCCGCAATTGTGCTTAGCCCTATGATCGAGCCTGCTGATGATAATTCTCCATCATTTTATGTCTCCTTGATCATTCATGACAAAATCCTCCACAACTGCCTGCTAGACACAGGGGCCAGCCACAATCTGATGCCTAAAACTATCATGGAAGAGTTAGGCCTTGATGTCACCAGACCATATCATGATCTATTCTCCTTTGATTAAAGAAAGGTGAAATGTCTGGGATTGATCAAAGATTTAGCCATTACCCTAACTCAGCTGCCCATGAAGAGCATGGTGATGGACATTGTGGTAGCAGATGTCCCTCCTAAGTTTGGTATGCTATTATCTAGAGGATGGATTAAGAGACTAGGTGGGACATTACAGAACGATTTATCTTATGCCACTGTCCTAGTTTTTGGAGGGGAAAGCAGGAGATTTTATAGAGAAGCACAGTTGGCCTACATCATCAGTGATGAGAAGAATCCTTCTAATCATCCCATTTATGCTGTGAACACTGATTTTGGAGCATGTATTCTCCAAATAGAAGAATTCCAAAAGGCCTTATTGCAGATCAAGAAACCAGTGAATCAGGCCGAGGAAGAGCAAGGAAGACAAGTTTGGGAGATGTTCTTTGATGGAGCATGTTCTAGGGGGACTGCAGGAGCGGGGGTAGTGCTGATATCCCCAAAACAAGAAAGCCCACATCTATCTTTTAAGATGGCTTTCCAAGTCACCAACAATATAGCAGAGTACGAGGCTCTGATATTGGGCCTTAACGCAACAAAAGACAGAGGAATCAGGAACATAATGGTGTTTGGAGATGCCGATCTTATCATTCAGCAAGTAAACATAACATTTCAAGCAAAGCACCCAAGGCTGAAAGCAAACAGAGATGAGGTATGGAGACTCAAAGATTCTTTTGATACTTTTTGTATCTCATATATCCCGAGAGTCAGAAATTAGCTTGTTGATTCCCTTGCTGTGTCCGCTAGCATGTTTATCCCTCCCATGCCTCTCAGACTAGTTTATGAAGTTTAGATGAAATATATACCATCCTTGCCTGATAATGTCCAGCATTGGAATGTTTTTGAAGATGATGATGAAGTGAATAGATTTCTGCAAGTCATTGATGAGTTCTCTGAAATGCAAATTGACCAAGAGAATGAAGCCTTGGAATGAAGCTCCCAATCCCAACTTAGAAACAAAATTGGTAAGGATAGCATTGTCCAACTTCCCAGAAACCATATACCTCAGGGTCTAGTTCCTTTAGAAAAGCTATTCGATAAGAACGATGTGCCTTATAAGGATGCCCAAAAAGAAGACTAATCTGTATTCTGTAAGCATAATATAGGGAGTCCAGATCATCCAAGATATATAAACCTGTCTACCCATTTGTCTACTGCCCAATGTGTTGAATACTGCAATTTAATGAAGCAATTTGCTGATGTCTTTGCCTGGGAATATAGTGACCTGAAAATATATATGACAAATAGATCATCCAGCATAAAATTCCTTTAGAGAAAGACACCATCCCTTTCAAATAGAAGCTGAGACCAATAAATCCTTTACTCCTCTCGCTGATTGAAGAAGAAATCAAGAAGCTATTGGCTGCCAAAATCATAGTCCCTCTCAGATATTCAAAATGGGTAGCCAATTTGGTAGTGGTAAGGAAGAAAAGTGGAGAAATCAGGCTCTGCGTTGATTTCAGAAACTTAAACAAATGCTCTAAGAAAGACAATTATCCCCTACCCAAGATGGAGCACTTGCTGCAAAAGGTCTCAGGAGCCAAAGTGATGTCTTTCCTGGATGGGTTTTCAGGGTATAATCAGATTGTTGTACATCTAGATGACCAAGAGAGGACTGCATTCACCACTCCTAGGGGCACTTTTATGTATTCAAAGATGCCTTTCGGGTTGATGAATGCTGGAGCCACCTTTCACAGAGCTACAGATATAGCATTTGTGGGGGAGAAGGATAAGTTCGTCCTTATTTACCTTGATGATATAACAGTATACTCCAGCAGCCATCATGACCATTTGTAACATTTGAAGAAAGTGTTCCTGAAGTGTAGAAGGTTTGCGATTTCAGTCAATCCTAAAAAGTCACAGTTTGCTTTAGAGGAAGGCAAACTGTTAGGACATGTTGTTTCTCCTGCAGGTGTCCGGATTAACCCAGAAAGAGTAAAAGCAATACAGACCTTGTCTGTCCCAAGATCAAAGAAAGACATCCAGTCCTTTCTGGGCAAGATTAATTTTGTAAGGAGGTTTATCCCAAATTTTGCAGAACTTGTGAAGCATATTACCTCCCTGTTGAAAAAGGGGTCAGAGATCAAGTGGACTGATTCAGCAAGAATATCCTTTTGAGTCCATTAAGAAAGCTATTATGGAAGCTCCCACTTTAAGCAGTCCAAATTACAACAGGGAGTTCCATATATTTTCATTTGCCTCAGATGACACCCTTGCAACAGTTTTAATGCAAGTAGATGAAGAAGGCTCAGAGCATCCAGTGGCATTTTTCAGCAAAACCTTAAGGGATACTGAGCTGAGGTATGATATCATCGAGAAACAAGCATATGCTCTTATAAAGTCGTTGAAAGCATTTAGAATTTACATTCTGCATTCCAAGATAATTGCATATGTGCCCACTGCTTCAGTAAAAGATGTCCTAACGCAGCCTGACACTGATGGAAGAAGGGATGAATGGATTGCAAAGCTAATTGAATTTAGTATAGAACTGAAGCCCACCAAGCTTGTCAGAGGTCAGGGTCTTGGTAGATTAATGGTTGAGGAAAATTGCAGAATGCTGGACATGGATTTTATAAGCATGATTTCAGAAAACAGTCAAGCAGCAGAAGAGACAGCTGAACCAGGAAAAAATCAGTCATTGGCAGAAAATATAGCTTCTTATGATTGGTACTCTGCAATAGCTCAATTCTTGCTAAAGCTAGAAGTTCCTCCAGGTCTTAGTTCAAGCCAAGTTAGAACTATTAAGCTCAGGGCAACTAAATATTGCATTCATGAAAATCTGCTCTACTGGAGGGATCCCTCTGGGATTCTGCTAAGGAGTCTGGACAAAAAACAATCCATTGAAGTAATGCAACAATTTCATTCCAGCATGTGTGGAGGACACCATTATTGGAAAACTATAGCTCACAAGATCCTCAGAGCTAGGTACTATTGGCCTGCCTTATTTTCTGATGTATTTTTATTTGTTAAATCTTGTGACAGGTGCCAAAGATTTGAAGGGAAGCAGCAATTGATGTCCCTGCCCTTAAAGCCTATATATGCTAGTGGCCCTTTTCAGCAGTGGGGCTTGGATTTCATTGGAGAAATCAATCCACATTTCAGTGGCCAACACAGATGGATCTTAGTAGCCACTGATTATTTCACTAAATGGATTGAGGCCATTCCTACCAGAAAGGCTGATCATTATGTGGTCATGAAGTTTTTGACAGAGAATATCTTCACCAGATTTGGTTGTCCACATAAATTAGTCACGGATAATGCAACAACCTTCAGAGCAAAAGAATTGGTGGACATGTGCAATTCAGTGGGCATTAAACTGGTTCATTCCACCTCATATTACCCTCAAGGCAATGGTCTAGTAGAATCTTCCAACAAGAGTCTGATAAGGATAATTAAAAATCTACTGGAAGACAACAAAAAGAAATGGGATTCTAAGCTCAAATATGCACTATGGGTTGACAGAGTGACCACCAAGAAATCCATGGGGAATTCTCCTTTCAAGCTGGTATATGGCACTGAGGATGTATTCCCAATACAGTTAACCCTCCCTGTGGCAAAGTTCTTGCAAGAAGAGCATAATGAGGAAGAAGACATGGCAAAAAGAATCACTGATTTAGCAGAGGTACATCAAATCAGAGAACAACTGGTTGAAAGGTCCGTGGCACATCAGAAAAAGATCAAGGCAACTTTTGACAGAATGAAAAAAACAGATAATTTTCAGGTTGGAGACTTGGTTCTGAAGTGGGATGCATTGAAAGAGAAGAAAGGCAACCATGGGAAGTTTGATTCCTTTTGGATAGAGCCTTTTATCATTTCTCAGATCCAAGGGAACAATAACTTCATACTGCAAAGTATGGAAGGGGAGACAGTTTTTGATGGCCCAGTTAATGGGCGTTTCCCAAAAAGTTATGTTATCTAAGGCCTTTTGGCCTTAAAATTGTAAATATTCTGTTTTAGTATAAGCTCAGTTGGACTCCATGCCCAATGGAACGCTAAGAAGTTTTGCTAATTGGTTTACACAGGAAAGGCATTGATCTGCAAGTTCTTGAGACCTCGCAGGGAGGATCTCATCCCCAGAAGGAGCCAGTGTTAGCTCTGCTACATGTTGCTGATATTCAAGGAGTCGGAGTTAGTTTGGTTCTCGGTTTGCTCAGAAGAAGCCTACACCAGTTATCCCCAACTTTTTCCATTTACCTCGCCCTTCCCTTCACCTCACTCATCTTGGTTTCACCTCCATTTCCTGAGTCTCTCATTAAAAACCACATAAAGAATTTTTGCTCTTAACCCCTAGCGTGGAGCTTAAACCATCATATAACTATGTTCACATGACCGCGCGCATTTACAAACTCTTTCCCCATCATAACCGACATAAACATGTGCGATCAAATCCATACCGTCCGATCATCTCAACTGCGATTGGACGACATTCGTTCCTCCCGCACCCGCAAACCAATGGTGCGAGAACTCGCGATGAAAAGCGGTTTCGACCGTACCCTACCACCATGCGTCACCATCTGAATGGGATCGCGCACCCTCATACCTTTACTGCCCATCGTTCGAAAGTGGTGCGATCAATACCGCCCACCGCCGAAACCGCTTTTCCCGCCCGATAAACTCCACGCATCTTCGACGCCCGATGACCGTTGGATCTTTCTGCCCGAGATCCAATGGCCCGTGTCCACTCCGCTTCCATATTTCCCGATACCCTTTGCCGAGCAATCCCCGCCGTCCATCCTCCTGATCCAACGGCTGATCTTCCTCCTCCATCCGTCCTGACCATCCATGTCCTTGAATTGTCCCATGCGCCCGAAGGATGAAGGCGATCATCTACCAGTACCCGGTGCATTTCATCTTCAACAACTGCATTCAAGAAATAGTATGGCCGAGTAGAAAAAGGACAAAGCTTGAGTAGGTGAATGCATTTAACAGTTATGGAATTCTATCCTCTATGACACTCCACCTGCCTGAGAAGGACAACAGAGCGCAGGAAAAGATCAAATCCATCCACTATAGCAAGCAATTGCACTCAGAAGCTCTGCCAGGTAGTTAAAGCGATTGATGGTCAATTATGAGCCCTCCATACTTAGAATGGCCGAGCGCCTTTGTATTCAAACTCTATATATACCCAGAAACAAGATATAATCAGGGTTGATGGTTGTTGTTTTGATGTAAGGTTCAACTTCTGGTGACTGTAATTGCTTTGATACTTTCAGCGTCTCGTCCTAATTTTTAGCTAATACGAGCTTCTTTTGTTGTTAATTGCTCACTTTCCATTCCTATTCTGTTCGAGGTTGTCCCTGTTATCCAATCTTCCTGAACTCTTGATGTTTAGCATTAGAGGAGCTGTCATCCTACCTCTGTGTTAAAATCTTGTATGTATCAGTGAATGTGTTATTCAGGTTTCTTTTCAGCTAATGCTAGAGAGCTGTCATCCTGTCTGTACATTGGGGAATTAGATTTGCAGACCTCTTTACTGGTTGCAGCTGGCCATCATAGGGTCTTGTGCATCTGCTAGTGTGGTCAGTATTCTCCATATTCACCCAATCCTTAAAACTGTGAGTAATTGGTGGTCTAAAGCCTTGTATTCTGGAGGTGTTCACACATGTCTGGAGTCAAGCAAAGTAGGAGTGGTTATCTGGCTTGAACAAGCATCATTCCTTCCACTCATCCATCTGCAAAATTAAGTTGAATTAGTAATGTCCCGGGCATCTCCGAGCTACAACCTAGGAGAGTTTCTTGGGGAGATAACATTAATTGGCGCTGTTGCCAGGGATAAAAGATTGAAGCTCAGCTTCCCTCGGAGAACGACACAGTTCCAGCTTTGATGATAGACAAAGTTTGGACACATTTCTAGTTGTAATCATCTATCTGGCGACTCTACTGAAGGATCAACCTAGTGGCGACTCTAGATTATAGTTCTGGCTTAGTTTGTGAGGCATACCCAGAGAAATCCTCAGAAATCACCAGCTGAATGCATGTTACAAGATTCCTAGAGATGTTGATCTCACTTTTGTTATCACACATGATTGGAATTTGATTAGTTAACTCTACTTTAATGTCCTTCAAGGTCTTCTTCATCCATATACTTTGTGAGCAACAAGTGGCAGCTACAATATACTATGGTTCAACATTTGAACCAATAAATGGAGTCTTATTTCATGCTAAACCAAGACACTAAGTAATTTCCCAAAAAGAATGTTGCACCAGAGGTGCTCTTCTTGCCATCAATACTGCCTACCCAATTAACATCAATATAGGCATTCAATTTAAACTCTGTGCTTCTAGCATACCATAGCCCATAGTCTGTTGTCCCCTTGAAAGTATTTGAAAATGATTTTTACAGTAATGACATGACTTTCATGGGGGCAGGCTTGAAATCTGGCCACCATACCTACTACTTGAATGGTGTCTGGTCTAGATGTTGTAAGATACAACAAGCTCAATATCACTGATCTATAGACAATCTGATTTACCAGTGGCATCTCATCTTCTTTGCATAACTTACGACCTGTAACCATGGGGGTGCTAACTGTCTTGAAATATTCTAGTCTGAATTTCTTCAGAGTTTCTCGCAGGTATTTAGATTGGGAGATAAATACCCCATCTTTTGATTGAGAAACTTGCAATCCTAAGAAAAAGGAAAATTAAACTATCATGGACATCTCAAAGTCTGTTTGTATATAATTTGTTAAATTGATGCCCCAACTATTCTAGATCGTTGCCAAAGATTACGTCATCTACATACACTACCACAATCAATAGGTGGCCATCTTCAAATTTTATGTACAAATTGCTATCTACAATTCTCCTCTTAAATCCTTGTTCTTGAAGATATCTATCCAATATGGCATACCAAGCAATAGGGGTCTGTTTGAGCCCATATAAGGCCTTCTTCAGTTTGGAAAAAAATCCTCCTTTTTCTGTGAGCATGAACCCTTCTGGTTGTTCAATGTATACTTCTTCTTCCAGATCTCCATTGAGGAAGGTCAAATTCACATCCATCTGATATACCTTAATGATTTTATGATTGGAAAATAAATGAACATTCTGATAGATTCCAGTATAGCTACTGGTGCAAAGGTTTCTTCAAAATCTATCCCCTCTATTTGGGCATACCCTTTGCAGACTAACCGTGCCTTGTTACTTATTACTTGACATTTCTCATTTAGTTTATTTTTGTAGACCCTTTTTGTGCCTATGACGTTTTTTTATTTGGGTCTTGGAATAAGCTCCCAAGTGTCATTCTTCTTGATTTTATCTAGCTCTTCATTCATAGCTCTCACCCAAGACTTATCCTCACTTGCCTGGCTAAGATTCTTGGGTTCAACTTTACATAACATAGAAAGATTTGCATAACTTGGATTGCCAACAAATTTCCTCCTAGTATTAACAACAAGTCATTGATCTCCAATAATTTGACTCTCAGGATATTGTTTCTGCACATACTTGGATGGTGTTTTGGGCCTCGGGGTTGTGCTCATATCTTTGTCTTCATCATTCGAATTTGTTTCTTCATGGTCTGAGGACGTGATGGCTAGAATTTCTTCTCTATGTGAATTCATGCTTCCTTTGGTGGACTCAGATTGTGGTATTATTTCATCTACGACTTTATCAATGCATTCCTCAACTCCCTTTGTCCTTTTATTGTAGCATTTGTATCCTTTGCTTCGAGTAGAGTACCTAAGAAATATACCCTCATCATCTCGTGAATCAAACTTCCCAGGATTTGTATCATTTCTTTTGATAAAGCATTTGCTATGAAACACCTTGTAGTGTTTCATTAATGCAGGTCTTCCCTTCCACAACTCGTAGGGAGCTTTATCAATTTTCGCCCTGAGTTGTGTTGTGTTTGATAGATACGTTGCTGCTTGAGCTTATTCTCCCCAAAAGGTGTGTGGTACATCTACTTGATCCATCATAGCTCTTTCCATCTCCTGGATTCTTCCATTCTTTCTCTCAGTCATTCCATTTTGTGTGGAGTTATGGCCGCGTTATACTGCCTCCTTATGCCATGCTCTTCACATAATTCCTAAAACTCTCTTGAAGTGTATTTTCCTCCTCTATATGATCTTAAGCATCTGATATTTAGATCTTTTTCATTATCTACCTAAGCTTTAAATGTCTTGAAATGCTTAAGTGCTTCTGATTTTTTTTCAAGAGAATTATCCATGTGTCTTTGGTAAAATCATCAATAAACAACATAAAATATTTCTCTCCTCCTAGGATTTTTGTTCTGGTTGGGCCACATATATCTATGTGAATTAGTTCTAGTGGTACACATGAAGAGAACTCCTTTGTCTTGAAATGAGTGCTAGGCTGCTTACCAAATTGATAAGACTTGCAAATTGAATTATCGGACCTTGACAGACTGGGAAATACTCTTATAACTCCTATCTTACTGAACTTTATCAGACTGCCAAAATTCATATGACCAAGTCTCCTGTGCCACAATCAGGTTTGTTTCATCTTCCTCAAATAACAACTCACTCTAGAGTCATCAAACACATATACATTATTGTGAGTTCTAGCTTCCTTTCCTACCACCTTTCCATTCTCTTCATTTCAGATCTCATAGTCCTTGGATCAAAATGTCACATTATAGCCATTATCACACATCTGGATCACACTAAGCAAGTTGTGCTTGAGACCCTTTACATACAACACATTTTGGGCTTTAGACTTTTCATCAAGACTGGCCATGCCCTTATCCTTAATTCTTGTGGGGGAATTGTTGCTGAAAGTGACATTGTTCCCTCTGTTCTTTTATTTTAGCAACAATAATTTTCCATTATCCCCAGTCATATGCTTGGAACAACCACTATCCACATACCATTTGTTCTCTTGATTATGTTCTGAGAGCAAGCCCACATTCCATGTTATTTCTAGACTTGTGTTTCCAATTATTCTTATCCTTTTGAAAGGCTGGCTGTCAAGTATTATGGGATTTAAGTTGATTCTCACACCTACTTCTGCATTCACTCGCCTTGTGATCAAAATTATTACATTTGAATCATTCAACATCATTCATCAAGGGAGAGAAGAAATTTCTATTTCTAGAAGGAGAGTTTTGAGATCTATAATGTTGATACTTATTATATCTGAAATTTTCATCTCTTTCAACTTTGACTCCTCTACAATTAATAGCCTTATGTCCAAAGATATGAAATTTATAGCAATTACCATAAAATATATTAGAGTACCTGGAGTTGGAACATTCATGAGTTTGTTCATGAAAGTACCTATGTTGTCTTGCTAATTGATTCATTCTCTGTTGGTATGGCTCTTTTGAGAAGTTGGAACTCTCACTCCAGTGATGGGCTCCTCTCTTACTTGCTACCATTCTATCTTCTTTGATTCTCCCTTGAAGCATATTTTCATATCTCAGAGGTTCCTCGAAACCTGCAAACCCGAAGTTCATGCGTCTCATAGAAGATTTGTGTGGCCTAGAATATCCTAGACCTGTTTTGTTTTTTAGAGACCTTTTCCTATTCAGAATATGATCTAGCTTTCTTGTCCCTTCTACGAATTTCTCATTACACCTTTCTCGGTCTCTAGTATCTCAATATCTGTTCTCAGAGAGACAAATTCTACCTTGAGATTTTGACAATTTTCTTCCCATTCATGTGTTAAATCACTAAGAACTTGTTCTTTTTGTTTAGCTTCTTCTAGTTTGACTTTAAGGGACAAAATTTATTCTTTGCATGCGTCTGAGATCATCTCCTTCTTTATCTTGAACAACTCCTCCTTTAGATGCATGTTCTCTTCTTCTAGTTTCACACATGTTTTTTGTTTTTCTTTTAGTTGAAGAGTTAAGTTGTCTTTACTTTTGATGGATTCTTAAAGTTTTTATTTTAGACAAACTCCTCATTGTCTGAGTTATACATACCTTCTTTAACACATTGTAGCTGTTCTTTTAGTTACATGTTCTTTCTTCTATCCTTCTTTAACTCATCAAGAGCACTAATGAGTTCTCCTTCAAAGTCCACAACTCCTTCTTCTTCTTCAGAGTCTGTAATGCCTCGTTTCTTGGAGTTTGCTCCAAATTCCATCAATAAGCATTCATTTGACTCATCCTCTAAGGAGTTTTGACTATCTAATTATGGATTTGAGCTATCCTCTTTAGAGTAGAGCCCCTTTTTCTTAGAGAGCCTCTTCTTTTGGTGCTTCTGAGCCCTGCCTCTAAAATTATGATCATCTTCCTTTTTTGTCTTTTCTTTCTATGGGAGAGTCGAACAAGAAATGTTTGACTCTTCCATAGTCGAAGAATTTGAAGGGTAACTTCCCTTTATACTTTCTTGAGACACACTTCAGTTTCCTAGAAAAGTGATCCAACTCCCGATCATACTCGCAGTTGGAGCAATCTTGATGATCTTGCTACTCCTTAGCCTTGTTGGACACCTTGAATGTTTCCTCCTTTGGTTCATACTCCTCTTTTCCTACTCTCATCTCACAGGTTGTGAGAGTACCTAGAAGCTGGTCCATTGTGAGACTCTTTAGATCAAACATCTCTTCAATGGCAGAGATTTTGGCATTAAATCTCATAGGTAGAGATCTTAAGACCTTTTGTACAATAAAATCTTCTTTTATAGCTTCACCAAGCCCTCTAATGATATTGGTCACTTCATTAACTCTGAGGAAGATTTATTCTTCACTTATTCTTAAGCTTTCAAACCTCGTTATGAAGGTTTAAAATTTGGCATGCTTGAATTTCTCATCTTGTTCTTGACTCTAATTGAGCTTGACCTAGAATTCCTTAGCATATTTACAGTGCATAACTTTAACAAGTTCATATTGACCGAGGCCAAAGAGAATGTCATTCTTGGCTATAGAATTTTTTCCATAAACCTTCTTAACATTTGCGTCTGCAGGAGAGACATCAGGGACAACATAGTCTATCAAAACTGAGCTCCAAACATCTACTCCTAAGGAGATAATATAGGATTCCATCCTAACTTTCCAAAAGGTATAGTTTGTCCCATCGAACATTGATATCTTTCTTGAGTAAGCATCCCGACTCTCTTATCTAGACATAATTCCTTATGGATCTACCTTCTAGTGGTTAAGTTGTTCTTGAAGGAACCTTGCTTTGATACCAATTGTTGGAATAAGTAATTACTAAGAGGGGGGGTGAGTCAATAATTGTAAGGTTCTTAAAACTGTAAGTATAAGCCTTTAATTCTTTTCACTATTGTCAATTACTTGTGAGAGCATTCATACACAATACATTTAATGAACAATAAGATAAGGCATTCACATGTACATACAATCCATCAAATGAGAAACATACATATATTGACACAAGTATTTTTATGTGGAAACCCAAAGGGAGAAAACCGCTAATCCATTTGTCGTTATGAAGTAAATTAAGCACCTACTTAATTACATCAATTTGTTTGTGAGCACCCACTCACAAGAGGCACCAAATCCCTTAAGATAGCAAGCCATTACTTGCCAAGAGGAACCAACCTCTTATGAATGTAGACAACTACCTGTCTATCCACTATTCTACTTTTCATACAATTTTCAAACTGAAAACATACGCAAATGCATATACATAGAAATACAAATATGGCTTGTTCCTTTACCAGTTCCTTTATTTCAACTTCCCAATTCTCCTTTGAACTGTGCTCTTTGCTTCTCAACTAGCTTAGGTCTCGGTTCAATGATACACCTTCTCTCAATGACACTTAGCTTAGTCACACACCCACAACACTACACTCAACAATTTTGCATTCCCCCACTTTGCATAAATTATCTCCACTGTTTTGTTCCATTGTTGTGTTGTGGCTGATGTTTTCCTTGTTGTCTCTATACCCGATATTGTGCTACAATGTGGTATGGTTTATTGTTGCTCAATCAGGTTGGTTGTACACTTAAACAAGGTTCCCCATTCTATTGTAACTTGTGTTCTCAGTGATGACTACTGATTTAATGCAAAGGATGAACTTTTGAGAGATAGCCTACGTTGAGAATTAATTCTCAATAAAATTATGCACTCTAGAGAAGCATTCCATGCTTGCAACCTGATCATTGTGAACAACATGTAGCTTAGGCATGGATTCTTGTTTCAAGTCAAGTCTGCACCCCACTGTATTTTTCATTCAATTCTTCATGGAGTGCAATAAATATTTGGGAAAGCTAATTTACGTTTGAGCCAGGCCACTTAAATTTTCTTTGCATGCCGAGGTCCTCGTTGCCTTGTCTATGTTCTCTATAGTCGCCATTAATACTAACACTAACTCTGATACCTTGCTAAAGTTAATGAAGTCACCAATTTCATAAGAAGACCATGCGAAACCAATCCCTAGGCACACCTTTCAATGTTGGACGGGAGGTCGTGAGTCGACTCAAATTTCCTGCATGTGTGCCTGTATTCATTCAACTCCGATAACTAAATACACGGGAAAAAAATACACAAAACAAACCCTTGGTGCAAAATTCGAGGTTCTGCCACATCATTATTGTATTTCATGTTGACATAATCTGGGCCACATGGCTCCTTTTATATGGTGACACTTGTCACATAAATTTGGTCCACTAGACCACCTAAAAATGTCAAAATCTCCTACCACGTGTCCTCTGTACTACCACGTCACGCTAACGTCATCTACCACGTTGCTTCTACTAGGTCCCACACAGGTTAGGGGTTGGGAGTTGGGGCTTCATTCTTCCTGCTAAACTTTGTTGTCTTGCCTGACCTCCGACTGGCCCAACTACCGACTACTGACTTGGAGTTGGTCCCACATAGGTCAGGGGTCAGGGCTTTGTTCTCCTACTAACTTTACTACATGGCCTAACCTTCGACTAAGCTCACCTCACCTAAGTCCTGACCTTAGTTCAAAATCTACGTAAGTCCTGAGCGAATGAGATTTTTTGTCTGCCATCTTCAACTAACTATAAATCCTAATCTAGAAGTCCTTTTCTGGAATCCAACATACCATTGGAAATATCTTATAGAGAACAATCCTAATTTTCCATAACCAAGAGAATTTGAAATAAATACAAAGGGAAGAAATAACTCCAAACTCTGGGACTCCCTGACCATCACAATAATATTTTTATGGCTTTTCTAGTAAGCCAACTACTATGATGATTCTCTACTAATTACTATAGCAACCATGGGACTCCCCCTAAACAACATGTTCATCAATGCTAACAAGTGTTGCCTCTATCCTTAGTGCTAGTCCAATTGACATCAATGCAAACATAATGAGTGCCACCAACCATATAGGCATTTCCAAATGTCCAACATGTCACTTAGATGAGGGCCCATGTAATATGACATAATACCAACATGAACCTATGATAGAAATTGGCAAAGCCTAAGAAACTATGAAGCTCATTTCGTGTGATCGGGCTGGTTAGTCATGAATGACTTGAATCTTGGCTAGATCTACATGCACACCATGCTCATCAACAATGCAACCTAGGTATTAGATGTTATTCACGCTAAGGAGCATTTTTCTAAGTTAACATATAGCTTGTGCTACCGCATAGTGTGAAGGACGTGTTGAATATGCTGCAAGTTTTCCACCCAACTCTTGTTGAAGATGAGGATGTCATCTAAATACACCACCACAAAAGAATTGGTGAAAGGCCACAAGATATCATCCACCAGCCTCATGAAAATTAATGGGGCATTCGTAAAACCAAAAGGCATGAATAACCATTCAAAATGACCTTATTTGGACTTGAAAGCAATCTTCCATAAATCAATTTGTTCTACTAGGATCTAGTGGTGGTTGGAATTTAGATCAATCTTACTAAAGTACTTGCCCCCCTTGAGTTGGTTAAGAAGGTTATTAATTCGGGGAATTGGGTATCGTTTCTTGACTATGATTTTGTTCAAATCCCTGTAATCAATGCAAAGTTGCTAAGTACTATCCTCCTTCTACTTGAGTATAATTGGGCTCCTGCAGGGCGAGGAGGTTGATCGGATGTGCCATTTTTGGAGGTGCTCTTAGATCCGGTGCTTGATTTCCTCATTTTCCTAAAGAGAGTGACAATATATTGGCCTACTAGGCTAAGGTGCATCAAGGGTTAGATTGATTGAATGCTTGAATTGACAATATGAAGATACCACAGTGGGAAAATATCAGATGTCTTTGTATTCTTCCACAACCTTGTCCACTTACTTTTGCCACGTGGAGAGGCCCCGATGTGGAGGCGATGGATGCGGCCACAACCTTCTACTCATTTTGAGAGTGAATCATGAAGAAGACAAATTTTATGGTTTGAGAGATGACCTTCTTGGGTTGCTCAGTGAATATTAAATAAATGGCGGTAGGCGGAGCTACCTCTAGTATCCTATATATTTGTATACCCAAAGTAATAATAACACTGTGAGGTCTAAACTCATATAAAACATGACGCTTCCACAAGTATGGTTGGCCTAAAGTACCATCATAAACTTCAAGGGGGATAATATCACACAATACCTCATCCTCGAAGGGCTTGATGTCATAGGACATGCTACATTGTTAGATAACACAAAGATATCACCCTTGGAGCAGCCACCCGATGGTATATGGTTGTGGATTGGGTGTTATCGATAGGTACAACTATTTGATGACCTTTGCTAAGACGAGTTTCTTTTGACTTCCATTATCGACAATGAAGTGAAATAGAGCACCCTTTACCCACATTATGAGTGAAAAATGCACTCACCTACCTCTTATTCTTCATGTTTATTAGTTGGACCTTGGTGGTAGCAACAATGGCATAAGGTTCTACATCAATGATTTGCTTCCCTTTTTCTATATGTGATTCACAGTCTAAACCTGCATCTGACTTTGAGTCTTTCAACTAGGCCACCAACAACTTCTTTGAGCAACATTCATTGATGTTATGCCAAGGGAACTTATGGAAATCACATCACTTTCTCGTCTCTCTTTGTATTCCCATTACCCTTGTTCCTTTGTGGCTTAGATGGGTTTTCTTGGGGTGGTACATCTTGGGTCTATCCTTTTTTCTACAAATTAGGGATGCCTTTGGCCTACTTCTGATATGAGGAATTTGTAGGTCCAAACTCTCACTTCTTCCGTTTAAATTTATACTAAATTTTGACAACATATCGGTACACCATTCCTAATGAGAAGATGTTTGTAAACTCATTGTCTAGATCTATTTGCGTAGACCATCACGGTAATTGAGCAACACTTGTTGCTCAGAGTCTTTGATACCTAGCTTAATGCACAAGGTATGGAATATATTTTTGAACTATTGCATCGTTTGGTCCCTCTATTATTGCAGTGTGGTCCATATGATGTATTGGTCATCATAACTTCCAATAGGGTAATATTGTTCCTTAATGACATCCACAAAAGAGCCCCAAGTGGGCATGATCACAAAAAATGTAGATTCCTCTGTGGCCTTTTTCTCATAGTAAATCTCCCATCAATCCTTGACATGGGGGGAAACCTTGAGGAGTGCAAAGGTAATCCTTTTTTATCAAAAAAATTATGGATAAAATAATACTCTTTTAGCATATTTAACCATTTATCTAGAGGATCTGCATCTATTCGGCCTTCAAATATAGGAGTATCAAAACTAACTTGTACCTTCAAGAGGACAAATGCCTCCAAAGTGGTTTTTTGACGAAGATGCATTGGTTGTTAGTGTTAGAAAATTAGAAAGGCAGAGACATTTTCTTTATATAGATAATTACTTGTGACTTTCTTATCTTTATGTTCTTCTTTTATCTTTAGTTCATCAAGTCATTACCAAGACAATAACACAAATATCACAGGCAACAGATAAAAGTAGACAGTCAGGAAAAACCCATATCTAGGGGAATAACCAACCAACAACTCTTCCTTAATAACTTCTTGAGATAATCCAAGACTCTTGACCTAGACATAGACTTCTCCACACCAAGTTAACCCTTTCTTCCTTCTTGCAGATGATAATCCTTTAGCAACAACTTCGACTTAGCAACAACTTGCAACAATAATTTTCGACTCAAAAACTGGCAGCAACAACAACAAAAACTTCGACTTGTCAACAAAGACTTCGATATCCTAGAAGAATCCACATGAGAGAGAGATAGGTATCCCAAAACTTTGATTTTGACTTTTTCTTCCTTCTTCTCCAACTTCAAACTCCTATTGGTCTTCTTTTCCAACTTCGCACTTTTCCAACTCTTCTTCTGTGATATCAAAGTTGAGTTAGAGAGATGCTCCAAATGAATTTGAACTGCTTGTATGTATATATAGGATTTTGGTGAGGTAAAATTACTTAGAATGAGGCTGACTTGATCTCCTCGAGGTCGACTTGGCGGGGAGGTGTCAAATAGTCTATTTGACTCAATATCAATTCTTTTTACATGATTTAAAAGCCCAAGAAGGGTCTCTTTAAATGGATTGTCACTCTAATGACTCATAATAAATCTTAGAAGTCCTCAATGGGGACTTTGACCTAAAACATGATGACCTAAGCATGAAAGCCATGCTTTAATAAGTCATAAGTCATAATAATAATTTCTTTTTCATTCTTTTGATAAATACATTTCATTGTGACTCAAATACATTTTATGAAGATCAAACCTAGTTACATTCTTCAACACTCCCTCTTAACTAGGGAGGTATTCATACTTACATATACAAGTACATGGAAGATCTCAAAACACATGAAGAGTTTAGGCACTTACAGTGTCACAGATTAGATTCCTGACCAGGGCAATTTATTTGGGTGGGACTAAGATGGACTAAATCTTTTATCCAGTATAGGTACCATCAAGCTTACTTTGCTAACCATCAACCCAAGGATCTAGGTGTGTATCCAAGGACCAATGCCACCCTCCCTCTTTAGGATCTATAAATCAATACATAAGTTGGCCAGATGTCCTCCTCAACATTATACACACTCAATTCCTCAACACATCAAATCTCTCTAACCTCAAGCATGATTTTCAAAAACCTTGAGAGATTTACCTAAACAGTCACAACCCCAACAAATTTTCAAATACTCATGAGTAAACACAAACCTTTGGGGTCTTTTAACTTCTTGATGTTGCCTCACAATTCATCATCGTAGGACTTCAAGGCTTCCCAAATCTTGACAAAGGTTTCTTCAATCATTCAACTTCCTTTCCTACTTCTCATGCAACAACCAAAACCTTCTTTCAATGACTCCTCAATATGTATTCTCCAATTTATTCTTCAAGGTATCTATCATGACTATAATATGCCCTCCCTCTCAACTCAAGAGATATACTCTTTTCTAATCTCCTTATTAACTTAGGGAGATCAATTTTTTTTCTACGACATCGGAGAATATTTCATGGCTTCCATCCTTCTTGATCATCATCATTTATACAACTTTCTTTCATCATGCTTATCAAACATCTTCATCATCTTGAAGATTATGTACCTGCAAAACTTAGACAACAAGTACAACCAAACACATATATAGAAGCACGAACTTATCTATATTAGAATCATACAAAAATGGAAGCATTAGAATTTAGACAACAAATACTTAAATTTAGTTAGGTTCATAAACAACAAGAGACACATACTTTTATACTTCAACTACTTGCTAGGGTTTTGTCATAAACCCTAGAATTCATCATCAAGACTTCGAGCAAGACAACAAAATTAATTATATTTAGGGTTTCAATATTTATTCAAAGATATGACATACGTCTTAATATAATATATTGCAAAACCTAGAATCAATTCAAACAAGTATAGTTCTACGATGCATGCAACAACTTTAGAATTCATATGATAGACTTCTACTAGGATTTAATGCAAACCCTAGATTCTATAAATAAGACACTAAGCCTTGGATGATAACAAATAAAAAAAATCAAATCATAGTCTAAGATTTGAACTAAATGACCAACTTCTACTAGGGTTTGTTGTAAACCCTAGATTTGATCTTCATAAGGGAATATCTACACATCATCTCCTAGAACATCAAACTTCTACTAGGGCTTAGTTGCAAACCCTAGAACTTACCAACAAATAGGTTAGCACAAATAAATCTCGAGGATAATCATGCATAAGCATATCATAACATATATAGGAGGAACCTAAGACACAAATATCAATATATTTAAAGTCAAACATATAACGATATTGATTAGGCTAGGTTTTTTATTAGATAAAAAAATCATACACCTAGGGGTTCATTCCTAGGAGAAAACTCTAAATACATAAGGATTTTACTTACAATCCCTAATTTTCCGAAACCTCAAGCTATAGGAAAATATTACCAACCAAATCCTAAAGGAATAGGGTTTCCATAATAATATTAAACATGACATTATCATCAAAACCCCAAACATCAAAAGAATAATATTTTCTAGTTTTCATTAGTAACCCTAAGTAGGCTAGGGTTTATCACATTAACATTGGCATACCCCTAGGTTAGGGTTTTACAGGTAACCTATTAGGGTTCCACAAACATAATGATTGATGAGGGTAGATTCAATCTAATGATTAGTCTCCCAAGCAATAATTTGTTATGATTTAATAGTCCTAGACATAACACTTGTTAGTAATGTAAAGCAATTTTTTTTTTAAATGAACGAATATATATTTATCATGAAGAGAAAAAAAACTTATATTCTAAGGCATACCTTTGAGTTTATACAAATCTTATATGACATCAATTCCATTAGAACTTTAATGCTTTGTCTTGTGAGGTCTTCTCCATAGCCCTTGATCATAACAACAAGCTTTTCCTAAACAAGGAAAATATAAAAGAAATAATATTAGCATCTAGTGTACACACATCTAGATAAGAAAATGAAAACCAAATATAAAAGACAATACATGGACTAAGATACTTATCTTTGGAAAACGGTGAGGGCTTCCTCTTAATCCAATCATAAGGGATACCTAAAACTTTGATAAAAGAATTCAACAATGTTTTTTCAAAGAATGTTAAGCCTATAAGTTTTAGAAATCAAAGTGAAAAACAAATAAAATTTTCAAAGCAGAAGGGCTTAGTAGTATAAGTCTTTTATTTCTGATTCTTCGGTCTTGTGCTTCTTTAGAGATCCTTCTTCGGCAACATTTGCATGATCTCTATTTCTCTTTCTATTTCTTGGATTTTCAGGACAATCACTTTTGTAGTGACCCATCTTGTGACAGTTGTAGCGTTCGATCTTGGATGTGTCTATATTCCTTCTAGGCCCTTCAGTGTTCTTGAATGATCCTTTGTTCTTGCGATGAGAAGAGTAGGCATTTGAAACCTTTTCTTATTCATTCTCTTTGTTACTTGTTAGAGAGATATTGAATTCTTCCTGACTGCAAGCATTCCATAGTTGTTCAAATGTAGGAGTCTCCTTCCAATTGTTGAGTCTTGATGAAAAGGCACTCCATGATGTTGGTAAACCTAGGAGTGTAGTAATTACAAGTTCTTTCTCCGGTACTATCTCATAAATTGATTGAATTTCATATTTTAATTTGGCTATTCTCACAAAAAAGATGCCAAAATATCTTCCTTTTTCATTTTTATATATCTTAATTCATTTTTAAGGCTTGCTATTTGACCAAGATTCTTGATAGTGAATAATTTTGATAAAGCATCATACATCTCTTGAGTAGAGTCTATGTTAGATATATAGGGGACGAGGTTATCTTTTATTCCTTCCACCATTAATGTCATAGGAAATATTTTTGTCTCCTTGAATTTTTCCTTTTCTGCATCACTTGACTCATTAGTTGGCTTCTTTACCTTTCCCTTGACTAAATCCAAAACTTTATTCTTCTCAAGGATGAGGTCTATCCTTTTCTTCCAAGCCCCATTCTAGCTTGTTTTCACCCTTAATTGAGTTAGACATTGTCCTTGAAGATGATATACTTGGCTTTATATGTTCCTATTGATGATCCTTAGTCAAATCTTCTTAGAACTCCTTACTTTCAATAGATCTTTGAGGTACCTTTTTCCTTCCTTCACCTTAGCTTTGAAACCATGTTAGAAAATCAGAAAGGAACACATATTTTCTTTATATAGATAATTACTTGTGACTTTCTTAACTTTATGTTCTTCTTTTATCTTTAGCTCATTAAGAAATTACTAGGACAATAACACAAAGATCACATACAACAGATATAAGTGGAAAACAGGGAAAGACCCATATCTAGCGGAAAACCCAATCAATAACTCTTCCTCAATAACTTCTTGAGATAATCCAAGACTCTTGACCTAGTAACATACTTTCGCCACACCAAGTTAGCCCTTTCTTCCTTCTTGCATATGATAATCCTTTAGCAACAACTTTGACTTAGCAACAACTTGTAGCAGCAATTTCGACCCAAAAACTGGAAACAACATTAGCAACAACTTCGACTTGACAAAAAAGACTTCTATCTCTTAGAGGAATCCACATGAGAGAGAGATAGATAGCCCAAAACTTCGATCTTGAATTTTTCTTCCTTCATCTACAACTTTACACTCCTTTTGGCCTTCTTTTCCAACATCACAAATTTCTAGCTCTTCTTCTGGGATATCGAACTTGAGTGAGAGAGATGATCCAAATGAATTTGAACTGCTTGTATATATAGGCTTTTGGTGAGGTCGAATAAACCTGAATGAGGTCAACTTCATCTCCTTGAGGTTGACTTGGTGTGGAGGTGACAAATAGCTTATTTGACTCAATATTAATTCTTTTTACATGATTCAAAAGCCCAATAAGGGTCTCTTTAAATGGAAAATGACTTTAATGATTCATAATAAATCCTAGAAGTCCTCAATGTGGACTTTGACATAAAACATGATGACCCACTCATGAAACCCATGCTTTAATAAGTCATAATAATAATAATAATTTATTTTTCATTCTTTTGATAAATACATTTCATTGTGACTCAAATACATTATATGAAGACCAAACCTAGTTACATTCTTCAACAATTAGAAACCATCAAAGGATCTAGAAAAAGTTATCTATCATCTTGTTCCTTTTTCTAATGAGGGCTTCCTCGAGCAATAGTTAATAGGATTTCCTACTCCCTCATATTTCTTTTCTTCTGCCATGGGAGGCCATTCGAGTCTCCGAGGAATATCTTGCAAAGGCTCAAGTAGTTTGAGTCACAAATATTTATACCCTAACCTCATTGAGGACACACAAAAGACTTGATAAAGAGAAAAATGATCTAAAGTAACCCTCCCTGCCACCCTCTTTTTCCTTCTCAAGAACTGGGAGGTGTTACTTTAAAATTAACCCATCCTCCATGGTTTGTTATGAAGATGGGGTTACAAAATTCCCCAGTCTCAAAAGTTTGTGAAATAAATTTATGATATCACCATTATGTCTAGCTCGTTGAGATATTTTTGATGATATAAATTTTATCTCGATCTGATGCTCAGATTGAGAGTTATAACCATTCAAATTATGACTAATTAAATTGTGCCACCTCAGCAAGGGACCACCATGTGTGACCCACATGGCCCTGCCACTTCATCCTGGGCAGTTCCACCTCTCTTGTTGATCCTATGTGGCACCCACGTAGTCTTTATTTTATCCTAGTGGCACTATTAGGTTAACTGGGATCCATATCCTTTCGATCCCGCATCCCTGACCCATCTTGGCCATGGAGTTTTACTTTTTCCCACGACATGCTATCGAGGATTAAGACAAATCTTGGATATATGTCCAGTTAAGCTGTGATTAAGCTGTCTGCCACCAAAATGTCTTGCCATGTCACTTAGCTAGTTGTGCTGCTAACCCATCATCATCGACTAATCAACTGCTACCACATCACCCTTCTTCTCCCACGTCTTACTAATGTCATGTTGTTGTCATGGTGACATCATCCTCCCATGTCAAATCCTTTGGTGGTGCCACATGTCATCCAAAAAAATCCACTTGACCATCCAAAAGGGCCAATTTTGCATACCATGTGTCACTCAGACAGTATGCCACATTATCAATGCCATGTTCTCCCGGTCTTGGGTCTCCGACCCATTCCGACCATGGAACTTTATTTTCACCTAGGGCCATGCTACCTGGGATGAAGGCTATTCCTAAATTAAGGCCACTTAAGCTCTGCTTAGGATTAGGCTAATCCCATGATGAATCCTCAGTTCTAATTCTTTCTCGGTCCTAATTGGCATCCACTCTGACATCTTATCCTCCTATAAACTCCTTCCATGTGAACTTAAGTCATGGGATCCATTGGCTTGTCCAATTGCATTTGCAACCACTCTTTGTTAAGGTTGAACCACTTAACCACATCATCGTGGTCCTGGGTCCCCTATCCATTTGTGTTACGTAACCACTTTACGTTGAAATGTGAATTTCCTGGGGCCTTGAGTACATTGTCTTAGCAAGGATCCCACCCACACTTGCATCATCCCATTCATGGATGTTTATTAATTATGCTATGCTTTATTGAATAGGTAATGCCTGAGGCCATGCACACGTCATCCTTCCCTAACTACTTCTCATTATTTCTATTTCATTCAAATGGAAGTGCTTGGGGCTGCCACGGGGCTGCGAACACATCATCCCACCCCTACTACTTCTTGCGACTGATATTTTCACATAACATTCAAGGTTAGAAAATAAAGAAAAGGCACCAAATTATTCAGAGTTCATACTATCATACAAAAGCAAAAAACAACAAAGTTCTTACTTAAACTTCAAATAGGAATCAAATATTTATAAATGAATTCCTCCACTCAGCACATGGTGCTTGATTAGCTCCTCCGAAGGATTATACAACCTTCAATAAGGCAATGAACCATGAAATTCAGAACATATTAGATGGTGGAACCCCAAACTATAATTAGTTAGTTAAAACACATTAAGTAACCATGGATATGTATATGTCTTTGTAGAATATTAGAACCATAATATACACAAAGATCCATAAGTTTCTCATAACCATGAGAGCATATAATCAAGCATTCATCAAAGATACACAAATATATCAACATTTCTTTATGAGTCATGTGAAGCAATGCACTTTAATATCATATATTAATTATTGTTACTTATTAGGTGTGGCAGGAGGGGGAGGGGTTATTTATAATCCTGATGGAAAAATAGCTACCAAGTACTCCTCGGGGCCTGTGAAAGGACCAATAGTCAAGCTAAAATGTATGGCCTCCTGCTTGGATTAAACTTGGCCCAAAACATGGAAATATCTAAGATAATAATCCTTGGGGACTCTCTCCTCACTATTCAACATTTTTACAAAGGCTCATCCCCTAAAGAAAATCACCTCAAACTTCTTCTACAAAGAATTACTTTTGCATTGGATCACTTCCATCTCAAGTCCTTTTTCACATTGTTAGATGCCAAAACTTGGAAGCTCATAGACATGTTAATCTTGCTTTCCTTATAAAAGTGGGTTAGATTGAAATAAATTAATCCTTAGGATGAATATGCATCCCATGATTCTCCCCCGTTCCCCCTTAGTTTTAATGAATATGACTTGGAATCCTATACTAAGTCTTTCTTTCCCATGTAATAAATGAAATATTAGAGCTAATGATCATAAAAGGTGGAATTAATAAAGGGTGTTGTAGCTCTTGGAGAGTACGTGGCTAATGGAAGGGAATTCCTCCCAATGTTCTTGCACCCATTAAGATTTAATACTGGATGACATACCAATCTTTGATCTAATCTTGCACTTGGCTCGTTGATTGTCTAAAGGATGAGGGAAATAATGAAGTTTAATGGTGACTGGATTGGTGTTGTGTGTGGGATTTCTGGTTTTTATATTAAATCCATGGCCTTCTTTCACTTCTTCCTCCTTAGATTTACATTGCCGAACTAGTGTGAGATGTTTCTCAACAATGTTCAAGGGTTCCTAATGCTGTCTTATTTGGGACGAGTTGTTTTCTCAAAGTTTATCTATGATAATTGGCTTCTTAGCTCTGTTAGCTACATTACTGGAAATAGGGTGAATTTGCACAATGTCAATTGGTGCAAATTTTAGACTCTTTGAAAAGGAATCATTGATAGTCTAGCCATATCCTAGACATGCCTAGTCTCCTATCCTATTCATGAGGGCACACCTTAGAGTAGTTTGGTTTGTTGCAGTTCAATTCGCCAACTTCTTCCTACTCATGGGTGCTACTCCTTGCAAGTCAGCCTTCCTTTATTGGGTTCTCTAATTCTCGGGTATCCCTTTCACCTCTGCATGGAATTCCCTATTAATTCAAGTCTCAATTGTTCTAGATCGATTCTCCCTTTTATTTGGAAGTCCCCCCTACTCCTTTACCTCTTAGGCTTGTGTGTTCCTCCTTGTGGAAAGTGGTCGCTCTCCTATGTCCCTCTCTATGTAACTATCCTATGAGTGGATGTTATCATTCTTTGAACCGACATTGACGCTATTTGTTTTCTCGACAACTCTCTCTTTGGACCTCTGAGTCCTCTGATCCTCGTCCTCTTTGACACCTAGTCCCTTTACTCTAACAACCAAACAATGTTGACCGATAAGAAAAAATAGTTGCAATAGGGGGTAACAACAACTGTAGAATGTATTCACAATAAATCGAAGCTCTTTAGATGAAATATATGAACATGACTTGGAAACTACACCAACAAATGACAACCTCCATTTTTCCCATGAATGAGATATAGTCCCTTAAAGATAAAATAATTCATCAAGAAGATGAAATTGATACCCTTCATCAGAAGATGGAAGGCCTGAAGTTGTATATCACGACAAATGAAAACAAAAACTTAACCAACAATGTATCTAGCCAACCCACAAGCAAATTGCAACTATATTTTAATAGGCCTATGAAAGAAGCTCTTTCTCCTCCTTTTTGATGTTATCTTATTGTACATGTTTTTTTCTTCTTGGTAAATTTGCAAAGTCTATGTAGGTTGGCTTCTTGTAGTAGTCTAATTCCAACATATTCTTTTTGTAACACCTGTTAGGCCTTATTTCGAGGATTCTATGCAAGAAGAATCAATGTATCTGATTTCCCATGTACTTTCTACGCCCGGACACACATTTCAATAGAATCCTTACTCATTTCTATAATTTTTTTTTGTTATTTTATTTTATTTTATCATTACTTATCCATGGCACTAGTATATATAGGAATACAATCACTTATTTTCTTGAGTTGAATGATTGGAAACTAAGGGAGGGACTTCAAATCTCCACCCAACCATAAACCATCTACATTGTAGCCTTTGTTGCAGTTAACCACCCCTAAGCTGAATTTAGAGGCCGAGGTCAAATCAACCAGACCAGAGAGGGAGTGAACTATATAGGTGTTTTATCAACTACCTCCTGTAGTAAGCATCATAGTGACTCTTTGTTGGCATTATGATACATATGTTGTACTTGATGGCAACCCACTCATCTCAGATGATAAATTATAGTGCAGCAAAGTTCACGCACTTTCATGCAGAGAAAAGTTCATGCACTT
>APFE030554769.1:48691-80816 GCA_000404065.3 Pinus taeda | reverse complement strand
CCTTTTGGCCTTACCAATGCACCTTCTACATTTCAAGTTTTGATGAATTCCATTTTCAAACCCTTCCTTAGAAAATTTGTTTTAGTATTTTTTGATGATATAGTAATCTATAACATGTCTTGGAAGGATCATGTTGAACATGTTGATAGGGTGCTACAACTATTGGAGGAGAAACAATTATATGAAAAAAGATCCAAATGTTTCTTTGGAGTAAAAGAGGTGGAATATCTAGGTCACATTGTATCTCATGAAGGAGTTAAGGTAGACCCTAGCAAAATTAAAGCCATTAAGGAATGGAAAATCCCCACATCCATAAAGCATCTGCGAGGATTTCTCGGGTCGACAGGGTATTATCACAAGTTTTTTAAGAATTATGGGAGAATAGCAACACCTCTAACAACATTATTGAACAAAGATGCACTTTCATGGACTCCAAAAGCAACAAAGGCCTTCAAACATCTTAAAGAGGAAATGTGTCAAGCACCAGTCTTAGCTACACTGAACTTCACAAAAACCTTTATTATGGAATGTGATGCTTCAGGAAATGGAATTGGTGCTGTTTTAATGCATGATGAAAGACCCATTGCTTTTGAAAGTCGTTCAATTAGGGGAAAGTTTTTACACAAAGCTATTTATGAGAAGGAAATGTTGGCAATACTACATGCACTTAAGAAATGGTGACCCTACCTAATGGGAAGACACTTCAAGGTAAAAACGGATCATGATAGCCTTAAATACTTTTTAGAACAAAGATTATCCTCTGAAGAGCAACAAAATTGGGTTACAAAGATGTTGGGTTATGAATTTGAAATCATCTACAAAAAAGGGAAGAAAAATGTGATGGGAGATGCATCTCAAGAAAGGATGAGGATGTGGAAGCATTGTTGTGCACCATTTATATTAACCAACTAGATTGGATAAACAAAGCAAGGGAGGAATGGAAGAATGATGAAGAAGTGTGGGAACTTATTCAAAAGTTACAACAAGATTCCAGTACATCTGATACATTCAGCTGGAAAAATGATTCGTTATGGTACAGAGATATCTTATACCTCGGTAAGAATTCCAAACTCAAACAAAAGATTCTTATGGAATTGCACACTTCTCCCTTAAGAGGGCACTCAGGATTTTTAAAAACTTACCACAAGGTTAAGAAGGAATTTTTTTTGGGATGGCCTTCAATCGGATATTCAAAAATTTATGGCAGAATGTTTGGTTTGCCAAAAAAATAAAGTTGAAGCAATTAAGACCCTGGGTCTATTACAGCCTTTATCCGTTCCAAGCCAACGTTGGGAGGAGGTTTCAATGTATTTTATCACAAGTTTACCCAAGTCTGAGGGAAAGAGTGTCATCATGGTGGTAGTTGACAGACTTACCAAGTATGCACACTTTTGTGCATTATCACATCCCTTTAAAGCCAGTACAGTTTCCACGGCATTTATGGAAAAAATTCAAAAGCTACATGGAAATCCAAAGATTATTGTAAGTGACAAAGATCCCATTTTCACTTGGAAAATTTTTTTGCGACATAATTATTTTCTGTCTTTGTACTTCAGTTAGCTCATAAAGCTCATCTTATTCTCCTCAATCTGATGGGAAACTGAGATGTAAAAAATGTTTTGTAATGACATCTTAATTTCTTTGTATCTAATCACAGACACAATGGGTCAAATGGTTGCCTCTGGCTGAATGGTGGTATAACACTTCCTTCCATACAGCAACAAAATTGACCCCATTTATGGCACTTTATGGATATCAGCCACATCCATCACATCATATTTAAGAGAAAATTATAAGCTTCAACCAGTGGAACGCCACATCGAGCATCAACAACAAGTCCTCCAACTCTTATAGGATAACATTGTGTTGGCACATAATAGAATGAAATAGCAAGCAGATCAACATCACAGTGAAAGAAGTTTTGATGTAGGTGATTGGGTATTCCTACGGCTACAACCATATAAACAAATGTCCCTCAAGTAAGCTAAGAAGGATAATAAATTATCACCAAAGTATTATGGTCCATACAAGGTGTTACAAAAGATTGGTACTATGTGTTGATGCCTCGAACATCATTGCATCGACATCAGGGAAAAGCACCCAGTCAGGGACAACAATCAAATTCCTAAGTTAAGGTAAGTGATACCTTTTCCTGAGATCCTCTGGCTGAAATGAGCCGAATATCCTCCCATTAGTTGTGCAAAATTTTCTATCCAAGACTGGAATTTCCTCTATCAACCATCTCACTACATCAGTATATGGCAGGATTTTAGCTCGCACTGTTATCCTGTGAAGATAGGAACAAGCCAATTCTTTAAGAGTTGCTTCTGATTTGTTAGTTCAATCGACAGTGGTTTCCTCTGTTAATTCCTCAGGCTCTTCTGCTTCTATCAGATTGTAAATGCTCTCCTAGCTCGTGTTTCCTAGACCAAGGCATGTCGTATCTAAGATTAATCCTTTTTTGTGTGGTCCAGGATCTTTGACTGGATGAGCTGTTGCTGTGGACTTCTTTGATTTCTTACCCATTTTCTCTGGTTCTCTGGTGTCAGAAGAATTATGCACAAACAGTTGCAAACACTGATACAGAAAAATGTTGTCGCAAGCCAATATGAATAGAATTATGTCAATTGGCATAAAATAAAATATAGTTAAGGATTAACATGGATGAAATCCTTTGAAAGATCCATCCTTAACTGCAAAATTTGATAGTCGTTTAAACTGTCAATCGTGGTAAATAACCTCATAAATGTCCATCATGTTTTTTATATGCCGAATGATTGTTTTAAGCATGCCTTAGATTTTATTAATCGACGATCAACGATAAATCGTTGATCGACGATCGAGAATGTAAGAGGGAAGGATTTTAAAACTTGCTTTAAATATCTTCGATCACCGAAAGGTGATACAATATAATGCATGCAAACTTCCTTTAATGTATATTTTCTTTTCGAGATGTGTGCCCAATTAATAAATTGTAGTTGGGATTTTGCATGATCTCTCATATCTTTATCATTTGACTCCACCCAATGCCGATTGCCGATTGCAATTAGTTTTATCGCATCGGGAGTTTTTTGGTTAGGCCTCTTTACATATATTCCTTTATCATTGACACCACCGATTTTCCAATCGCGATCTGCTTTATCACATCAGAGGAGTTGAGGGGCTCTGCTTTGTTGTGCGTCGACATTTGTTTTCCCTGATTTTCCGATAGCAATTACCTTTTTAGGTTGGAGGATTGGGTGATGTGGTTTTATGTGTGTTTCCCTTAATATTGTGATATGTGAACTCTAATCGCTTTATTGCAATATAGAATGATTTTTTATAAAGAAACACTTTATTTCTTATTTAAAAGGTTTGTATAACATGATTTATTTACATCGGGGTTTTAACAAGGATTTTCCTTATGATGAGGTACATACACATTTAACTAGGTTTATTTTTTTAAAAAGGGACCCATTTCATATTATGATCTTGTGTAAAGTTTTTTAATGAAATGGGGGGTCCTTGTACAACACAATAATTGGTGATTCACTGGAAGAAACAGTTGTTTCTGAGAAAATAATATAATACTTTAACTTTCTCAATATGAAATCCTTAAAAGATAGAGAAAATATAATATATTTAGGTAATCATAAATTCTGAATATAATGAAGACTATTTTTGCCATTTCTTTCTTATCTCAAAATTAAATACATTCTAAGTTTTAAGTAAACCTTACTTGGTTTGTAATGATAAAACAAAATACTTCATCAAATCAGCTTGTATAATGACTCCTTTGTCATCTAGAAATTTTGAATAATATAACACTTATTCAGAGAGATTATCCTGATTATACACTATTTGCGGAATGCATGCATAATACATAACCTCCTCTACTATTGATCATCAATTTGCGGAATTCAGAAACAATCGCATGCGCACATTGAAAAATCAATCACACATATCAACACAGTATGTAATGGGGAAAGCATACAACTGAAAATCCCTGACTATCTATGTATTATAATGATAGAGAACATGTAACAATACATAGTACAATACTCCTCGCAAATACTCAGTATGAGCTCCACCTGTTACACACAAACTAGCTCAGATCCGAAACAATCATAGGTTCAAATCTCCTCCGTTGTTTTCCTGCCTCCACTGTGCAATCCTGCATGAGAATAGAATAGATCCAAGCTCGTATTCCCTTGGTTTGCACTGCGCAATCCTCATTGGCAATCTCAATCAATGATTGTGCAAATCTCATGCACAATTGATAGTAGTCTCACCCTTTCACTCACCTCTAACACTTGTCTCCACTGAACTGTCCATGCATTGAGTTAATTGATGTATTTTTTAGTTGATTTATGAGTGAATAATTAGTGAATTAATTAATAATTAATTCACACAACTCATCACTAGTGTATTTGTCAGTTAGACTAAATACAACTAGTTCAACTAAGTCAAACTGAACACAACTCCATCAACTCCTCAATAAACTCCACCAAACTCAATCACTTGAGTTCTAATTGAAGCCCATCATGCAATAGCTCAACTAACTCATAGGAAAAGCGTATTTCATTTTGAAAGTTGCATGTGCCACATCTGTAGCTTGAACTGAAGTGCTACAAGAGGATAAGATAATGTTTATAGTCCAAATATTATTAAGAGCTAATAATATTTGACTGTTCTATTTTTTGACTGGCAGTCTAAAAATAGACTCCGCCCATATGTCTAAAAATAGAGGTCCATCTATTTTTACCAACATGACCAATCATCCATAAATAGCATCCTGCAACTCATAGACCATGATCCATATGTCTAAAAATAGACATAGCTAAAATAGACTTTGCGCCAAAAATAGCCTGCGGGCCCACTTAGTGAAGGCGACTTCTTTTCACTAAGCTCCATCATCTTGTTGCATTTTCAACACTCCCTCTCAACAAGATATGGATTATTTGCAACCCCTATCATGCCTCTGTGGTATTCGAATTTTCTTGTGGTGAGTGCCTTCATCAAGATATCAGCATCCTAATCCTCTGTGGGAATGTATGAAAGTAACATGATTCTCCACTGCACACAATCTCTGATATGATGGTACCTGTCATCCTCCTGTCTGTACCACAATCCATATCCCGATGTGCCTCTGGGATAACGCAATGCATGCTTTCCCGCCTTCTAGAAAATCTTGGTTGGCTTAACCATAGCTTGTGAAAGCTGGTTAACAGCATAGCATATATTGGGTTGTGTATTGACCAGATAAATAAACGACCCCACCAACTGTCGATAAACAATGGCATCCACTACCTCCGCTGAAGTAGCATCCTCCTTCCTCCAACCTCTAGGAAGAGGAGTATCAACAGGATTGGAGCCATGCATGTTGAACTTCTCTAGTATCTCCTGGGCATACTTACCTTGAGAAACAAATAGTCCATCACTGCGCTGCCAAATTTCCAATCCCAGGAAATAATGAAAGAGGCCCAAGTCCTTCATCTCAAACTCTCTAGCAAGATCCTCCTTGCATGAAAGTATCAACATCTCATCTCTCTTCAAAATCAAATCATCTACATAAAGTACAATGATTAGCAACTTACCCTCCACCATAATCTGGTATAGGATAGGATCCGCCTCACTCTTGGAGAATCCAAGTCCGGTGAAATAACTGCCTATCCATGTGTACCAAGCACGAGGTTCTTTTTTCAACCCATACAACGCTCTCTTGAGCCTGCACACATGCGCCTCGCTGCTGAAGATCTCGAAACCTTCAGGCTACTCTATATACACCTCCTCCTTAATGACTCCATTGAGGAACACAATCTTCACATCCATCTGATTGATGTGCTACCCCATCTGCACTGAGAGAGAAAGAATCGTCCATATGGAAGAATATCTTGCGATAGGTGCAAAGGTCTCCTCATAATCGATCCCCTCTATCTGCGAGAAGCCTCGGACAACAAATCTTGCCTTATACTTCTCCACACTCCCGTCAGCTGCCTGCTTCACTTTGTAGTTCCATCTAGAACCCACCACTGATTTCCCCTCCGGTCTTGGGACAATCTCCCATGAACTGTTTCTGGCAATCGAATCATACTCTTCCACCATGGCATCTACCCATACGGGATCCTCCATAGCTTCCTCGAAAGAGGATGACTCAGTCATGACACATTTTCTCACAAAAGCCAAGTATCCAATGTACCGATCAGGTGAATGTCTCTGTCTATGCTGTGCTGCAGGTGGTCCTACAACCTTCTCTGCATCTCGAGCTAGCCGCTTAGCTTCTGTAGTGCGCTTTCGCCATCTGATGGTTGGTGCTAGATGAGTGGTCTCTTCCACTCCATCAACTTCATCTTATGGCTGATCCACATCCGAAAGCTCATCCTTAGGAACTAATAGCTCCTCATCTACATGAAAGTGTGGCTCCCTCTCAAGCGAACACTTCATGGCTTTCTCCTCCTGAAATTTGATATCCCATCACACAACAGTCTTGCGACTATCTGGCAAATACACACGAAAGTTGTGGGGCATATCAGTGTACCCCACAAATATCCCAACCTCTGCGGTCAGCTCCAACTTCTTCCCGGAATCCTTCGTCACATGCATGTAAACAGGAGAACCAAAAATCCTCAAATGGGAAATATGAGGCCTCTTACCAGAATAAGCCTCCTCGGGTGTACTCATGCCGAGTATCTTGTGAGGACAACGGTTCTGCACATATACTGAAGTATTGCATGCCTCCGCCCACAAGTAAAGGGGTAGGCCTTGATCATGCAACAGCGTCCGTGCAACACCCACGGTCGTTCTGTTATTCCACTCAGCAACCCCATTCTTCTGTGGTTTATGGGGAGCTATGAGCATTCTTGAAATCCCTTCTACACTGTAGAAGTCCTTGAACTCGCCAGAGATGAATCCACCACCATTGTCGCTCCTAAGAGCCTTCACCTTCTTCCCTAATTCCTTCTCGACTAGTGCTTTGAACTCATAGAACTTTGAGTATGTCTCGCTCTTCTTCTGCATGAAGAAGATCTAGCACTTTCGAGAGAAATCGTCAACAAAGATCACATAGTACTTGTGCTTTGCTTTTGAAGCTACTGAGAAAGGTCCACACAAGTTTATGTGAATTCTCTCAAGGATCGTCGTGGCATGACTATCCTTCTCGTGAAAGGTGGCTTTCACAAATTTTCCCAAGGTACACCCCTTGCACTGATCTGACTGCGCAAGAGTGCCTTTTGGAAGCCCAGTAAAAATCTGCTACAATATCTTCAAGGCTCCATGGTGAAGGTGGCCCAATCTCTGGTGCCACAGCTCGCCATCATCCCGGCTTACCACTCCTTCTTCCTTGCATGCCATTGTTGTGCAACCATCTACATGCAATTGATAAAGGTTCTTGACTTGAACCCCTATCTTCTGGGTTTCTCCAATTTTCTTACTGTGCAGGAAAGCCTTTCCCTCGCTGAAGACAACATCATATCCCTTGTCTTCTAACATTGCCACAGAGATAAGATTCTTGTTCAATCCTAGAACATGCATCACTTCCTTGAATACGGAGGGTTTTCTAGACCCCCTCTCAAAGGAAATGGTACCAATACTGATCGCATTGTATCTACCATCATCACCCATCTCGATGTGCACTCCAAGATCTCTCATCCAGATCAGAAAACAAATCTCGATCTCCTGTCATGTGAAAAGACACACCACTATCCAAGAACCATATTGATCCCATCACACTTGATACCAAGCATGCGATCAACGAAAAATCCATCTCAAATTGCTAGGCTAAGGCCTCTCCCTCTGCAGATCTAGCAGCTTGCTTATTTTTCTTCTTCTACGGACAATTTGTGGCATAATGTCCATGCTGGTGACAATGAAAGCACTTCACCTTGGACATGCCCTGCTTCTTGCCTATCGCACTGGAATGAGAAGTTTTCTTGTTCTTCCCCTTCTTTGCTTTGGCAACCAAAGTGCAATTTTCTTCATCAGATGCCTTTGATAAGGATCTGTCCCTGGTATTCTGCCTAATCTCCTCTTGCACAAGATCCAACCAAAGTCTCTCCCATCATGGAAATTTCTCCCGACCATTGACAGAGTCTTGATAGGAATGCCAACTCTTCGGAAGACCAAGGAGAGCCAAGCTCACCAAATCCTCATCATCGACAGTCACCCCCACACTTCCGAGCTCATCCCGACATTAGGTGAACTTCGTGAGATACTTGGGCATACTGTCAACATTCTCACACTTAATGTTTCTGAGTTTATCCTTGAGCACCAACTTCCTCTGGTCGCTCTTGCTTTGGAATAAATCTATCAATGCTTTCCACATCAAGTATGGAGAAGCCTTTGCATGCAGGATGGATACACTGTGATCCTTCATGCCCTCCAACAGAATCCTTCGACACTTCGTTGTCTTCTTTTGCTAAGCCTCAACTTCAGCAACATCAGTAGGCTTTGGTACTTTAGCATCTATGAACTCCTTCAACCCATTGTCATCTAACACCGCCTCGATCCTGTCTTTCCATGCAATATAATTCGAGCTGCCTTCAAGGGCATACTCCAATCGCAATCCGTTGAAAGACATTTCAACTTCGACACCAAGAAAACACTGCTGTAAATTGGAATTCCACCAGCTCAAAACTCAACCACACCTAATCTAAAATTCGTGAGAAAAAAGTATTTTTCATACAAATATTGACTGTATGGGCATTTACCAGATATCTCACCTTCCAAAAGAAGGATGAATCCAGTGGCTACCTGGCCTGATTATAGACTCAGCCTGAAGAAATAAAACGTAATCACTTCCTGAATAATAGATCTGATGATCAACAACTCCGATACCATGCAAAAATTTTGAATAATATAACAATTTTTTTTTTCCACAGAATAAAAGTCGGCAAACTCTTATTTATAAAAATGTAAAGTTACACTTAGCATATGCATTGAAGCATTTCCGTAAGATTCCCATTGGGCTCATGTGCTTTTGCACACAATGCGACGTAGCGAGGCTACCTTGCATTAAAAAAGAATGAAAGAAAAAAGAAAAAGAAAATGGAAGAGAGAAAGAGGAGAAAAGCGGAAACTTCTAGATAGTAGGAAAAAACGTCCTACAAATCACGTTTTTCTCCCTTTCTTCTTCTTGACCTTGCACCATTCTCCCTAACATGGCTCACAAGTGGCAAGGATAATCTAATTTTCCACTGGTTGAGTTCCTGTGTCCTTGTCTGAATCTGATGTTTCTGAAAAATGGTGTCTTTTAATTCCTCCGCTGCCTGGGTCCACAACCTTCCTGTCTAATTGTTTCGTTGGATGGTGTGGATCCATGAGAATAGTTGTGCCCATTGTTTGCACCTCAGGTTCCTATGTAGGTTGTTTTCTTTCTGTTGGAGCTGGTTCCTCTTCTTCTTCTAGCTCATCCTCCTCTGACTTAGGAGGGGGAAACTGCCAACCTTTCCTCTACTTCCTGTTCGGTTTCTTTTTATTGTTTGTTTTCTTAACATTTGGGCATGTATTTTGGACATGTCCAGTCATCCTGCAATTCCTGCATCTGAACACAATATTCTCATAATCAAGTGATTGCAACCAGTTTTATTTCTTATAGATCAGCATGATCTTCTCTGGTAAACCTTTGCTTAGATCCACTTCTACACAGATCTGAGCAAAGGTGTAGATTCTATTTTCTGGCCTTTCAATGTCTATTTTAATATACTATCCAAAGCTGTTTCTGATGCTTTCTAAAACCTATTCATTCCAGAAGTGAAGAGGCAGGTTGTGAAGTCTCACCCATATTGTTAATCTAGAAACTGTCATGGTGTTGGGGTAAAAATCTAGAAACCATGGGGTGATAAACAACCCCGTGGACCCCCAAAACCAAGGCCCCTCTCTGATTATTATATCTCTTTCCTCCGAGGTTTGAAATTTAACAATAAAAAACCCCTTGGAACAGAGGTGTATTTCACATTCCAGAGACCGTTGAGTAAAAATCCAGTGAAAGAGGTCCATGGGTTTAGGCCAAAAGCAATTGAAGCGGCATATTAATGCTTGAGCTTCATACGTCTTTGTGTGCTCCTCTATTGTTGTACTGTTGATTTTTAGTGTTGGGGTTTGTTCTTGAAGTTCTACTATGTAGGGTCTCGGTGTATTTCCAGTCTATTCTGGAGGTGAGCCCACTGATTTTTTCCCTTGAAGGATGTTTTTGTAGGAGGGGCCTCCATTTGATTGCTGATGACTGTTGGCCATATTCCTTTTGTCTCCCCCTGCAGATCTTGGGATACTCTGAACCGCACCCCCTCGCAGACGCAAGTTTAGGGTAATGATCATTTCTGGTTTAATGGAGTAGTCCTTTAAGAGCCTGCAGTCCTAGAGGGAGCGGTGCCCATTGACCAGATATTGGACCTGTACAGGATACCCCATAAATCCCCATATTTTATGCTTGAGTTGAAGGATAAAGGAATCATCGTTTACCCATACTATATGAGAGTTACCCACAAGAGGTCTGATAAAATTTTGAAAAGGAGAAGAGTACGGCAGGATCTGGTTCTTACCTATTACTGGAGTAGGGATCACTTCCTGCTTATGCCGATTCCTCCTCTTTGCCTCTTCATTCTTCTGGTTCAGCATTTGGGTTTGCATGACTGGCTTGGGTCTGTATGTCATGTCACTTACTTGCGAGAACCAATCCAGGCTGATGGAAGAATGGCAGAAATGGAGGCTTTGGCGTGGGAAAAAGCATCCATAGTGTGATCTTGAAACTGCTGCTGCAAAGTAAGATCTTTTCACCGGAGGTTTTCGCTCATCATGCGCTGCTGCTACTTTTACATCACCCACAGGCATTTCATCTGCAAATAGAGGAGGCAATGCCCGAAACAATGCGTTGAAATCATTAGAGGGAAGATCGACGAAGGAAACCAAGAACTCTGGCACATTCCTGCAATTGCGAATGAAAATTGATTAGGCAGTTAAGACAATTGTGTTTGCTGTGAGAAGATTATTCATCCCCATTGCACACCCCAAGTCAGCAGTCCCAAACACTGCAGGTCGAGTCCTCATGGCAGATCTAACGTTGTGGCAGATCCCATCCTCTAGCAAGCGTTTGAGGGCTTCAGTCATCTTTAACTGGACAAATGCAGAATTGCACGCATAACTTGAATCTTCGTTTCTGCCCTTCATGCAGAGCACATTCTCAAGGGGTTTGGCCATCTCCATTTGATACAGGACCGAATCCAGAAAAACCCCATTTCTATGGTTCTCCCCTGAATGATATAACACTTATTCACAGAGATTATCCTGATTATACACTATTTGTGGAATGCATGCATAATACATAACCTCCTCTACTACTGATCATCAATTTGCGGAATTCAAAAACAATCGCACACACACATTGAAACATCAATCACACATATCAACGCAGTATGTAATGGGGAAAGCATATAGCTAAAAACCCCCGACTATCTGTATATTATAATGATAGAGAACATGTAACAATACATAGTACAATACTCCTTGCAAGTACTCAGTACTAGCTCCACCTGTTACACATAAACTAGCTCAGATCTGAAACAATCACAGATTCAAATCTCCTCCGCTGTTTTCCTGCCTCCACTGCGCAATCCTGCATGAGAATAGAATAGATCCAAGCTCGTATTCCCTTGGTTTGTACTACACAATCCTCGTTGGAAATATCAATCAATGATTGTGGAAATATCATGCACAACTGATAGTAGTCTCACCCTTTCACTCACCTCTAACACTTGTCTCCACTGAATTGTCCATGCACTAAGTTAATTGATGTATTCTTTAGTTGATTTATGAGTTAATAATTAGTAAATTAATTAATAATTAATTCACACCACTCATCACTAGTGTATTTGTCAGTTAGACTAAATACAACTAGTTCAACTAAGTCAAACTGAACGCAACTCCATCAACTCCTCAATCAACTCTACCAAACTCAATCACTTGAGTTCTAACTGAAGTCCATCATGCAATAACTCAACTAACCCATAGGAAAAGTGTATTTTCTTCTGGCAGTTGCATGTGCCACATCCATAGCTCGAACTAAAGTGTTGCAAGAGGATAAAATAATGTTTATAGTCCAAATATTATTAAGAGCTAATAATTTCGACTATTCTATTTTTAGACTGGCAGTCTAAAAATAGACTCCGCCCATATGTCTAAAAATAGAGGTCCATCTATTTTTACCAACATGACCAAGCATCCATAAATAGCATCCTGCAACTCATAGACTATGATCCATATGTCTAGAAATAGACTTTTCACCAAAAATAACCTACGGGCCCACTTAGTGAAGGCGGCTTCTTTTCACTAAGCTCCATCATCTTGTTGCATTTTCAACATGTCATAGGTAGAGCCACTGCTTCTAGCAAATGTTCATAGTCTCAGTAGGGTTACCTTTTAACCATTTAATCATTCGTTGTCCCATCCATTTCAGAGTATAATTAAAAATAATGAATCCAAAAGATATGTTTCCACATTTTTTTGTATTTCATTTTCTTTTTTCCTTATTTCTTTATTTTGCATGATAAAAAGCCATTGTCTTGGTTTGGTGGCCAACTGTTGACAATGTCATTCATTGGTTGTAATTTAATTGAACAAGCTGGCTCGTGATGAGACACCTTGTCTTATAATTATAAGCCATTACGTTGTTTCGATATAAAGTGTTGGTAATGTTAGTTGAACTATTCCCCTATGATCATGGTAAGCAGGCTTGCAATAAGACCTCTTATCTTTTATATCAAATATATTATAGAATTACACTATGAAAAATTATAAACTTTGATGGATGGGATGAACAATTTTCTCCTTAAGAGAACATATATGACATTTTTGAGAGTTGAAAATGCTAAAATTGAATCAATATTTGTTTTTTATTGATAATCATTTTTAGGATTTTAAAATTTTAGAATGATTTACAGTGTTTCTAAGTTTTGAGAAGATTTCACAAAAATAAAATAGGGTTTTCAGAATCTAATTATACCTAATTTCCTAGAAATTTCGTTTTCCTTCCAGGCTTCCATTTCTTAAAAGTAAATATTGAAACTATTTTCTTTTGAGTAACTTATTCAATATAGTAAAGACCAATGGAAGGCTATTCACAACGTTATTTCCTAAGAGAAAAATAACTAATTATTTACACAAATCCTACTGAAAATTGAATATTTACAAAGAGAGAAGGGGTTACCTCCCCAATTGAAGAATTTTTTCAGAATAATCCCATTGACAGGAAGATAGTCTCTCTTTCATGATAGATCTTTCAATATGAATGTAGAAGAGCTTATCTTCTCGCTGATTTGGAATGGTCCAAGCCACATTTTCTGAAACTTGGTGTGTTTTCCTTTATCTTCATGGGCTTTGTCCCATTTCAAAACCAGATCACCAATCTGTAAATGTTTTGAGCCGGTTGAAGTTGTATCAAAATAATACTTAATAATTTGTTGATGCTTTGCATGTGTAATTCAAGCTTTCTCCCTTTCTTCTTCTATTTTCAAGATCTGGTCATGTCTCAATTAAATAGAAGATGATGGACTTTGTTCAATAAACTGCACTAAGGCTAGTGGTGGAAGTACTAAGTTTGATGGTATGATAACTTCCTTTCCATACACTAGATTAAATGGAGAAGTTCCTATTGAGGCCTTCTATGTTATACAGTCTACCCATAGTGCAAATATCAAAGACTTATGCCAGTTTTTATGATTTTGCCCAATAGTTCTCTTAATAATTTTGATAAGATTATTATTGGTAGATTCTGCTAGGCCATTACCTTGAGGGTAGTAATTTGCATAATATTTCAATTTGAATCCTCTTTTGATAGCAAATTCAAGTATAGAGTTACCAGAGAAGTAAGATGCATTATAAAAAATAAGAGCGTTTGGAACACCAAACCTGGTAATAATGAACTGACCTATGAATTCAATGATTACCTTAGAGTTTTTTGTCTTCAAAGGAATTGCTTCAACCCACTTAGTAAAGTAATTGGTAGCTATAAGGATATACCTATGCTATTTGGATGAATGTGGAGTGATTTCTCCAATGATGTACAATCCCCATTGTTCAAAGGGCTATTGAATGTTGACTGGCTGTAAAGGAAAAGCTAGCTTCCTTTATCTTCCACTGGTAGTTTGACATATTTGGCATTTCCTTACATATTCATGAGCATCTTTAAACAATGTGGGCCAATAATATCCAGCATGAATGATTTTGTGGGATGTTGTATCAACTCCAAAATGCCCTCCTGCCGGACCATCATGTAGCTCCTGCAAGACCTTTTTCACTTCAGGTTTTTTTAATCATCTTAACAAAATTGAATGATAGTCCCATCCAAACAACACATCATCAACAATCATGAAGTTTTTTGCTTTCAGTCTTATGGCACACTTATTTTTATAGGAAATATTAGAAGGAGCATATTCGTTTTTCAAATAGAATATCAAATCTGCATATTGGGATTCAGGATTAGTGGTACTTATCTGATTTATTTCTTCAGTATCATTTGTACCTTCATGTTCCTGAATATTAGAAGCTCCTGCTAACAACCTGCAAAAACCTTGGCCCTTGACAATATTTGCTGGTTTAATTTCCAAGTCATATTCTTGTAAGATTGTAACCCAATTTTCCCTTTTTTCTCCCAATTCCCTTTGAACTAGTAACTGTCTTACTGCTGAAAAAGGGACTATAACTTTGGTGTGACCCTTTAAGAGAAAGGGTTTGTAGTGTTTAATGGATTTGTATACAACAAAGGCTTGTTTTTCAACTTTAGAGTAATTAAGTTCAGAACCTTGAAGGTTTGAACTATAAAATGAAATTAGTGCTTCCAAGTTTTGATTGTTGATTTATGTTAGCACCGCTGCGTAAGATGGATCAGATGCAAGAGTATATAAAATGAAATGATTTGAAAAATTAGAAGTGCTTAAAGCAAGGGCATTTATGATTGATTGTTTGATTGAATCAAATGCCTCTTTTTCTATAGGTCCCCACTTAAACACTGAATTTTTCTTGATCATGGTTTGTAATGGTAAAACAATTTGTGAAAAGTTTGGAAAAAATGTTTTTACAAAATTAATTTGAATTAAAAATGATTGCATTGCTTTTTTATTATGTGGAAATGGAATCTTAGAAATCTCTTTAATTCTATCTGGATCAATATAAATACCATCCTTTGAAATGATGAAGCCCAAGAGTTTACCTTGGTCAAGAGCAAAAAATGACTTCTTAGGATTGAGTGAAATGCCATACCTTTTGCAGCGTTCAAAGATTTGTTTCAAATCATGCAAATGACTTGATATTTTCTTAGAGAAAACAATAATATCATCTAAATAGACAACTACTAATTTATTGATTAGACCTTTGAATGCTATGTCCATCGCTCTTTGGAACGTAGCTCCAACATTAATTAACCCAAAAGGCATTTTTTGATAGGCATAAGTTCCCCACTTGGTTCTGAAAGTAGTCTTAAATCTGTCATCGGGGTGCACCAAGATTTGGTTATACCCTGAAAAACCATCTAAGAAGGACATTAATTCAGAGCCAGCTATTGAATGGAGAGTTTGCTCCATTGTTGGTAAGGGGAATTTATCCTTTTGACTTGCTTTGTTAAGATTTCTGAAATCAATACAACTTCTAATGTTGCCATTTTTCTTCCTTACTACACCATGTTGGACACTCAATTTGAATGTCTAACAGGAAAAATTATCTTGGCCTTCAAGAGTTTGTTTAATTCAGATTTTATTTGACTCTCTAAGTTAGGATGAATCTTCCTTAATTTCTGTTGTACTGATTTTTTCTCAGAAAGCATTGGAATTGTATGTTGTATGATAGATGTATCATACATTTTGAAATCATCATACTTCCAAGCGAAAATATTTTTATATCTATGCAATAATCTAATGAATGCAATTATTTCTTTTGAAGTCCTAATCCCAAATTGATGTTTTGTGGATTGTCTTTGGTACCCAAGTTTATCAATTCAAATCTCAAAGTATCAATTTGAAGCTTTGAATTAGTAACCTATTTAAACCTGTCTTTGGTGTTGTAAAGATCTTCAAGTTTGACCACTAGTTTGGGTATTGAGTTTTCTTAAAGCTTTTCTTTCATTTGAATATCATGCTCACTTTCATCAATAATTTGATCATCATAGGACTTATTGGAGGTTAAGAAATTTAAAATATCATCATCATGATTGAACACTCACAAGTTAGTGACATTATCAGGAATCGATGGTCTAAAAATTAACTCTACTGAAAATCTATCGAGACTGTAATCTTCAGATGGAAGGAGCTTAGAAGCAACATTGGCTAGTAAATCTATTGCTGCATTTTGGGATCTAGGGATGGGATAAATATTGAATGCTAAAAAATGAGATATAAGGTCTTGTACCAAGGATTGATAATGTTTAAGGTGACTAGAAAGGCCATGTATAGTATTTCTGACTTGTCTTATAACAATTTCAGAGTCACCAAACACTTTCAAATATTGAACTTTAAGATCGATTGCCTTATAAACTCCTTGAATCAAGGCTTCATATTCAGCCGTATTGTTTGTGCACTCAAATTCCAATCTGCATGATAACATGGTATTTTCTCCCTCAGGGCTAACTAAAATACATCCTGCTCCTACACCTTCATTAGACTTAGACCCATCAAAATATAATGACAAAAACAAAGATTTATCTACAATTTTAATTATAGTTTCCTTAGTAATTTTAACACACCTTGATGTATCTTTTTTGAGAAAATTTTCAATTTGAGATGTGAAACTATTAACTAAGAAAGGTGATGATTGAATAGTAAAATTGCCAAAGAATGATTCAGATGAGTAATTACCCAGAATGTTGTTGTTGAATGCTATTGGTTAATTTCCTTATTCAAACTCAGTGACAGTATGAGTCATATGTTTCTCCCGATCAATATTTATCTGATTTGGCTTTCCTTTATAAGGTAGCCACATATGAGACCAATCGGTGGATATATAACCATGAAATTTCTTATACCAGTCTCTACTCAAAATCAAACCATCGAATTTAGGAATATCAGCGATTAAAATATCAATTCTCTGAACTACTCTTGGATTAGATGATAACCTAAAGGTAACTTACTTGATTTCTCCTAATACCTGGACCTCAGTTCTATCCAACTAGACAGTATGGATTGCCGACTTTTGGGGTTCAATGTTCAATTTGGAACAAACTAAAGCTGGCATTATATTTTAGGAATCCCTTGAGTCAATCAAATAATTGTGCATATTTATATTATAGATCTCGTCGGTTAAGAGAAAAGGAAGAGTATGGGAATTTGATTTATCTCTGATTAGGACAGCATCAGTAGCTTCTACTCTACTAGGAGGTGGTTTACCTATTTCATTAGTAGCTTTGGATAACACAGCATTAGGAAGAGGAGAAGAAGGTACTGCATCTAAATCCTTAAGTAGAAACTTTTGTTGATGTTTGAGTTTACTAAGTTCAAACATAGTGATATTTTCCTTTGTTTTCTTCATGTCTTCAACAATGTTGTAGTCCATAGAGTCTGTAACTATTAATGTTTTAGCTGTTGTAGGTGGATTTGAAGCTGATGGATGATTTTGAGAAGGTGCGGCCAAAAACTTCTTTATGGGAGTTTTCTCTTTTGTAGTGGTACCCATGTTCCTTTTCTTTTGATTTACTTGAACAGGTTCAGGAGTGCCTTTACTTTTGGTAGTTATAGGGAATGCTTCCTGTTCATTTTCTGTATCAGAATTAGGCAAAATGAAGTCCCACATCCCATGACATTCTATAGATACTTCTTCTTCTGGTTCTTTAGATGATAAGACTGTCCCTTGTTCTTCATCTTTTTCAGGGTCTGAGTCTGCATTGGATATAGCATTCAGAGGTTTTGATTCTGGATTTTTGAAGTTTCTAAATGGTTTTTTAGTTGAAGTCTCAACTACTTACTTCTTAATTTCTATCATTTTGTTTGACATAATCTTGAGAACTTTTTGGAGACCTTCCATATCATATGGATCTTTAGCCATTTTCTTCTTTGAATCATCTTTGACAGAGGCTTTTTTATATTTTATGTCTTCAAGAACAGCTTTCTTTTCTAAGTCGATGATATGTTTTTCCACAGCAATTGCCTCTTTCATATTTTCTGCTAGAGTAGGTTTTCCAGCTCTATCTACAAAGATAGCTATGTTTGAAGGTAAAGTTGTTATATACCATTCACTTCTAACTTGTTCACTAGGCTTAGAGGTAGTCAGGATCTTATTCAAGAGTTTATTAAATCTTGAATTGAATTTTTTTTATAGGTTCTTTGGATTCTGTCCTAAGATTTGAAAGATCATTGATTAATGTTACTACAGATTTGTCATCACCGTATTTAGTCAAGAACTGTTCTTGGAAAATATTCCAACTGGTAATGGATCCTGACGGTAAAGAAAAGTAGCAAGACCCAACTGATCCTTATAGGGTATAAGGGAAAATCCTAACAACCACATCTTCTTCTGTAACTTCTTTTAAGTTAACTGACAACATAAAGTTGTTAATGTGTTCATCTGCTGGTATGCCTACATCTGGATTAAATTTTGGCAACCATTTTTCAGGATGTGTTGGCAATGGGTGCAAAGGTGTAGGCATAGTGACTGCACTTGGACTGCTCCAGGGATTTTGTGCCATTGTGAAGCTACTAATAGAGGATAATGTTGATGAAGTTCTAGATGGTTAGGAAGCAGATATTATGGTTCCAGAAAGTTGAGAGGCTGATGTTGAAGTTCCAATTCCCTCTTGAATGACAATTTTGAGTGGAGGAGTGGATGGTTGACTTTGCAATGGAGAAGATGAAATAGAGGATTATGATGAGAAAGTTTCACTATCAGATCCTTCAGTTTTTCTCCTTTCCCTCTTTATTTTGGGAAAAGGTAACTTAGTAGGTTCAATACCAAGCTTTTCACTCTAAAGTCTGGTGAGGGGGTGAGAAGGAATTGCAAAGTCACACTACCTTGAGATACCTCAGATTTATGTGGTGATATTGAGAATCCTTGAAGTTTGTGGATAAGAGATTGTACTTCGGGAGATTCGGGACTTAATTTATGTGGGATATTTTGGGTTTGAGCAGTAGTAGTTGTTTCCTCTGCTTCTCGCTTGAAGACTGGAGTTCCAGCTTGCAAAGGAGAAGTCGGAGGTGAGGTGGAGGGATATTTACTCTCAGAATGGATTGTAGATTTGGATTTTCTCACCATTCACAGTTCATGCCCTCCTTGTAGCACCAAGAATGTTGATGCCTCGAAAATTGCTGCATCGACATTCGGGAAAACAACCCAGTCTGGACCTTAAAGGCAGCTCCTTTTCCGTTTGGTGTGGTGGCTCCAACTGGATATAATGGGACCATTTTCCCAATGATTCGTAAATAGGATGGATAAGTGATCGATTTTCTATTATCTAATGGTAATGATGGATGTTTTATCCTAATATGCAAAAATATAAACAACTAATCTATCCCGAGAAATCTTTGGTTTAGTGCAATTCTTGGTGATTCTTATTGAAAAGTAGGCATGTAGATGACTCTACTTTTAAACAAAAATATTCATTCAGATGATAATTACTTTGTTTAAGTAGTTGAACAAAGTAATAATAAAAGCATTATTGCACTATTCTTCATATACCATTGACATAAAATATGAATGAATAAGTAACAATCCTTAACCATTCAATAGTGATAAGCTAAAGGACTGTTATGAAAGCACATACATATATGAAATTATAGCAAAAATGAATAAATGCTTATTCATATAAAAGTATGAAACAAAAACATAGATAGTAGTACCATATGTAATTTGAATCCCCTCCGATATCAATCGCATTCAGATCCCATCTTTCAACTTAGAAATACTTTCACAAAAAGCAATAATGCATATCCCATAAAAGTACTCTTCGTTAAAATTCAGAATTCAGGTCCAGTCTTCATAAAAAATATATTATATCAGAATTACAATAGTGCAACTCCCAATCCATGTCTCAATACAAAAAATTGAGCACCCTTTCTAAAAACATGAAAGAGTCTATAAATACTATCTAAACTAACTAACTATGAAATAAAAATGTTTTGAGCTGGTATATCCAAATCATAAATATATGAAAATCTTCCCGAAATAGAGATGCTTGTAGTCGATAAGAACAATTCATTGTTTCAGCTGACTGTTCTTTGGCTTGAGCTGGTATATGTTGAGCATCAGCTACAGTTCTGGAGGGTGAATCATATGTGAATGTAGTTGTGCAGTATATGTCGCATCAGTAATTTCAGGAATCATATAACCAATTGCATCAGTTAGGCATTTGATTGTTGTCCTTTGACTATATGGTTTCACAAGGAAGAACCAAAAGGTTTCCCATGTTAAAGTATGGATGCCCGCGATTAATCTCTCCTTCATTTCTAGCTCCTTTTTCCATGTCTGTTCCAATTCTTTGACTGATGGTAATTTCCCTGGAGTGCATTCTGAGATTAAGTTTGACAAATATAGATATCATTAATCAATTCCACTAGATTACTAGTAGCCGATCTGCATCTCGATGTTGCCCTTTCTGCCTTCATCAGTTGAGTTTGCCACTCAAGGAATAGGATTTCCTTGTGTGATTCCAGAATTTGAGGTAGATTTGCGGCTTGTCCTTCTTTGGTTTCTTACCAGGAAAGAAACTCTGTTAGTGTTTCATCTTCCTGCTCCAACTTTTGTTTGTCTTCAACCGACTTATCAATCATAGACGAGGCAATTTCACAGAAGGGAGGAACAAGAGAAATATTATTACATAACAAATTTAACTGAGTAGATAATTCTTTAGTTATTTGGAAAGCCTCTGATTTGAATTCTTCGACTTGAGGAAATTTTTTGTACGTTTCTATTTGTAATGACAGTTGAGCAATCTGTTCATATTTTGTTTTTCTCAACTATTCATTCATTATCTTAAGTTTGTTCAATGCTAGAGATAGCTCCTTTTGTTTCTAAACTACATCTGGATCTATTCTCTGTTTCTCTTTGAGCAGTTGCTTGTTTAGTTGGTTGTTTGACTATTGCTGTGCTACCAACTACTGCTCTAACTGCTCTATCCTCTATTGTTTTTCCTGCACCTATGTCTTCAGCAAGATGATTACCTGATCCTTTTCTTTAAGCAAATTGTTGAATTCTAATACCTTGTCCATAGTGGTTGCTATATATGCACCAACATACTGAGAGAGTTTAGTAAGGTCTTCGAAAGGGTTGACTTCCTCTCTCCATAACACATTAGTTATTTCCATCTATGCAGGCAAAAGAGAAGATTGATAAAGTTTTCTCTTTTTCCTTTGCCTCTTTATCACATCCCTATGCTTAGGGCTATAAAATACGTCGAAAGGTGGTATTTCTTCTATATTCAGAACAATTTCATCGGATGGGTCTTTTGGAATCATCTCTACATCCTTTTGAGTCATGGGTGGGCCGCTGGTTTCTTCAGTGGAAATCATATTAGTTGTTTTCTTCTGACCAGTTGTTACTTCAGGAGTGTTAAATCCTTGTATACTTTCAATATTACTTATGATTGAGTCAAACTATTGCCGTTCGTTGAGTAGTTTAGGATCAATATGAACGTCTATATCAATGAGTTCACCGCCCTTTTCTTGTTCTTGTTCCTAATCTGGTGTTTTTTCTTTCTCAGGAACTTTTTCCCCTATAGGAGGTTTGTCAACAGTTTGTTATTTAGTTTCACTTGATTGGACTGTCGGGGTGGTGGCTAATAGGTCTAATGCATGCAAACTTTCTTTAATGTATATAATGCATGCAAACTTCCTTTAATGTATATTTGCTTTCCGAGATGTGCACCTAATTAATAGATTGTAGTCGGGATTTTGCATGATCTCTCATATCTTTATCATTTGACTCCACCGAATGCTGATTGCTAGTTGTGATTAGCTTTATTGCATCAAGATTTTTTGGTTAGGCCTCTTTACATATATTCCTTTATCATTAACACTGTCGATTTACCGATTGCGATTTGCTTTATCACATCGGAGGAGTTGAGGGGCTCTACTTTATTGTGCATCAACATTTGTTTTCCTTGATTTACCAATAGCGATTACCTTTTCGGGTTGGAGGATTGGGTGATGTGGTTGTATGTGTGTTTCCTTTAATACTGCGATATGCGATCTCCAACCGCTTTATCGCAATATATAATTATTTTTATAAATAAACAATTTATTTCTTATTTAAAAGGTTTGTATAACATGATTTATTCACATCTGGGTTTTAACAAAGATTTTCCTTATGATGAGGTACATACACATTTAGCTAGGTTTATTTTTTTTTAAAGGGACCCATTTCATATTATGATCTTTTGTAAAGTTTTTTAATGAAATGGGGGGTTGTGGTATAGCGCATTACTATGGCATACAAATTGGAGCTTCTAAAGCTTCTCGAGTGCACCCAGTTTTCCATGTTTCATGTTTAAAGAAGGTTATAGGCGACAAGCTCCCAGTTCAAAAAATATTGCCAGAACTTGACGAGGAAGGAAAAATTATATTGGAACCGGAAGTAGTCCACAGTAACAAGAACTTGACAGCTACAAAATCGATCAATTTCGGAGTATCTCATTAGCCTCCTGCTGCAGTAGGTTACTCATATTTCATGATGGACATTTTTACAGGCCAAATATGTCATACTTTGCATGCTGCAATGCTCCATATTTGCTAAAGTCACCAAAAGAAAGAGGCCATGAAGATGCTACTCAAAGTTCATCTGCTGCATTCCAATTTTGAAGAGTTATTTCATTTTTGTACAATTTTCAGTTGAAGGGAGGTCCAAACAGCTCAATCTTGGTCTCCCTAGGTTTCAATTTCTTGTTCTAGAATATAGAGAATGAATAATCTGTCCAAACAGCTTAATCTTAGAAGATTCTTAGATAGGTAGAGAATCAAAGGAGCCCAACTGCTTAATCTGGGTCCTTGGAAGAAATAAGTGTAGATGTAGATAGGAAGACATCAAAAGAAAAATTTGAAAAGCTGGGTGTGCAAGTCCAGTGCACCCAAACCAAAAAAAAGAAAAAATGTTAGGTAAGTAGTCTGGGTAGGTAATTTTGAGGTTGCAGAATGTTGATTTGTGATTAATTCCACATTTTCGAATATTAAACTCATATAGATCAGCAGGCAGTTCCCATATGGAGGAGCTCAAATAAGGCATAACTAACTTCCCCTTCTTCTTCTCCCCTAATTCATTTGTTAATTTCCCCAAAAGAGGTCAAGATCTGCTTGATATCTCTTAGTCTCATCGTTTTCCATGTCATTAGCCTTGGTAAAGATCTGCTTTACTCAAGGAGGCTCCATACTTTCTCTACAAAGTTCTATCTCCCCTTCACAGCCTAAGATCTCTGAAACTTAGCGCATTTTGGTCACTTTCATATTAACTACTGACATTATTATTTAACTCCCTATCTATTTTCCCTTCCCCCTATTAAAAAAATATGTTAATAACTCCCCTATGTAAATATCCCCTCCCCCTGGTTGAAATTTAACCATAAACATCCCTTGGGAATTACTAGGTCATCTGGACCATAGTAAGAGCCCCCATCTCTGCATAAATTTCCCCCCAAGGTGTTTGGACTCCTTCGAAAATACATAGAACCCTTCTCCAAATGCAAATGGCCCCCCCCCTCCCCGCATTTTCTTTGGAATTTATTAATGTTTGTTTAAATAAATCACCAAGCGCCGAAACATCACACCGTTTCCAAAAGTCTAAACCCACCCGCACCGCGAAAAATTAAAAATTAACACGCGCACACTTATACTAAACTCTGTGCTTCTTCACCTCCCGTCCATCGTTGGATCGCCTCCTCCAAATTTGACGATTGTTATCCATATCGGGCGCCCTTTTGTATGGGTATGTTAGCACCCGATGTCCAACGGTTTTATCGTTGCACACTGGGACAGCTGGCGCCTTCCCATTGCATCGGGCCGCCCCTGATAGAAATTGCTTCCGTATCAAAAGTGGTCCGATGCCCTGCCAAAACCGCCCTCCCCTCATATAACAGGAGCACCGCGTCATCCCGCCACGTCGGCTCCACCTCACCCCTTCCTGCCTGCGCCTGGCCCACGTCACCTGCCACCGTGTCCTGCCACGTCATCACCCCGCCGTACTGCCACGTCACCTTGCTGATGTCAGCATGATGACGTCACATATTTACCAGAGGACCCCACTACTAACGTCATGCTGACGTCATCCGCCATACAGCTGGCGTCAGCAGCAAAAAAAACGGAAAAACGCGCAAGCGCGAAAGTCAAGCTTCAGAGCTCCGGAATGAAAAACAGAGGTAGTTTTCGATGCACGATTACGGGATATGGGCCATATTGGAGAATATTTAGGGAATCTTTTGATTCCTCGGCCCTTTTTACACCGAAAATGGCAGAAAAAGCCCGATTTTTCCAAATTAAGCATATCTGAAGTCATAGAGAGACCCAGTTCAGAGGTGAAAGTGTATCAGAGCAGTTGTGAAGATAAAAATCATGTAAAAGAGTATCAGAGTAGCGGCAAAGTGTATGAGAGGAGATTTTCTCAGGGATTGAGGCAAATCCAGCATTAAAAGGAAAGCCCTGATAGTCAAGAAGCAGTTGAGGACGCATTGAAAGCTCACCAGAACAAATGACTGCACATTAAACTCACAGGAGATCAGTGGACTAGAACTCAATGCACAGTTATGACAGAACCACTGCACCAAGCCACATAGGACATCACATTAACTCAATTTTGATCCAGCTGCCACTGGCGCAGCCCAAAGAAGATTTACTTACAGTTAATTCCAGCATAAGTTAGGTTTAGAAAGCTTTTTTCCTGCAGACCTGTTTAGGTCGGTTGTAATAAATGACTTTAGATATTTTTCTTATATATACCACCCTGGAAAATGGAGTAGGGGTTGGTTGGTTGTTTTGATCTTTGTTAGTTTGATATTTTGCTCGAGCAGAGACTCGCACTGTAAATGTGATACTTTCTATAATCAAAGACTCCTGAATGCATGAATTCGGAAACTGTCTGTTGTGTTTAACTGGTCGAGGAGTGACTATTGAATTCCTATGCTTCGACATGGTTCAATAAGTGTTTCTTTAACGCTGTTTAGCTTTTATGTTTGTGTTATCATCAATATACCATCTAAATTGCAAAAAAGAAGAATAGTTTAGGATTTGCTTGGCTGCACCCTAGGCTCAATTTCTGCAATTTCTCCATGTTTTCATCAGGAATAGTTATGAACATGCATACTTAAATGATCTTGTTTACGCTGTTTCTTTCACATATGAATGTTAGTTTAGGAATTCTTAACTGCTCCTAGATAACCATTCATTCACCTCTTTCCCTGTTAGTTAATGAAATATTCTTGATTTCCTTTCATCTCTGACTTTCATCCCATCTTTTCAGCAAATTGGTATTGTTTCATGTGTAGCTATCCCGCTCCATAATCCTCTTGTGACCAAGAAAATGCAATAGCAAGCCTTAATCCATGACTCCATTCCCAATGGTTTGAAACTTATCACACTTTCCCTTGCCTCTCTGCTCGGAATTATCTACCTCACATTCATCTTCCATCCAAACAAAAAACCAAAACCCCTGAACGCAATAACTAGCATAAAATCGCCATCAACAAAGCTAAATCATTAAGAGAGAGCCCTCTCTGATTGCAGGTGGGCTAGAACCTACAATCCAAAGATTGGTTTGTGGTTACCTCGGTCGTATCCCTTCAGGCGCTTAGGGACAACCTGAGTGATAACATAATGGCGACTCCACTGGGGACCTCCTCAGATAATCTCACAAAACCAATCTGAAGCTCCACAGAGGAAGAAACCAACCTTAAAAAATTTCGGTCGACCTGTGTTCTTAGAAAATTTCCCAAAAAACAAGCTAGAAGCTGGCTCCCAAGAAGCATTCGCGCTACACAAGGTCAAATCCAGATCCGAATCCCCCTGCTTTTTTTGAAAGTCCCAACATAATCCCTAAAATCCGCAGAAAGCAAGAGCAGAAAGAAGATTTTACTGCTTCTATTCCTAAAACAGTTCAACCTAGTAGTTTCACAATCCCTGTCAAAGTTTTGTTCCGTTCAAACCCTTCTTCCCCGTGTTCATCATCCACCTCTCCAGGCACTTCTTCCACACCTCCGTTCACTACAAATACTACCATTACCACACCTAATATCCCAGTCACTCCAGTTGTTCCACTTATCCCTGTTGTTCCTCTTATCCCTGTTAATATGGCTAATCGATATGCGCCCTTACAACTACTGGCTAATCCCGGGGCTATGCCTCAGGACTATCAGACAAAAATTACCTATTTTGATGGCACAAATTCCTGCACAGCCCTACAGCATACCAAGAAAATGCAGGATTACTTTGAGAGTTATGAGATTGATGATGACAGTGTGAGAATGAAGATTTTTGTCTGAAGTTTGACAGGTGATGTCAGAACCTACTTTAGAGCACTTACACCCAATTCCATATTAAATCCAGAAGCCTTATACCAGACATTTATTAACAGATGGGAGAAAAAGAAAGACCCATTGCACATACTATTTGAGTATGATACTATCAAAAGAGGACCTCAAGAGGCTGTCTTGGATTACTGTGCAAGGTTTAATAACGTTTACAATGCAAATACCACAAAATTTGGACCTCCACCTATCTTGCTTGTACAAATTCCCTGATGGTTTTGATGCTGAAATGGCATATCAGTTAAGGGAAAGAGCCCCTCAAAGCCTTGCAGAGATGCAAAATGTTGCTGTCAGTGTGGAGGCAAACCTAATTTCCAAAAGAAACAGAGCCAAAAACGAGAGAAGAACCACTTTGAAGGAAGAACCCTCAGCCTTAGATCAAAAACTAGATGCTATCATTAGCGGCATGCATAGGCTAGGAGACAGAGTAGAAAATGTCGAGAGAAAATAATCATGGGAAGGAAAACAGTCCAACACCATAAGGAACCCAAACTTCAGGAAAAATCAGACCACAAACGCTGGAAGGGCTAGTCCCGACCATGATATTAGGCCTCCTTTCCAAGAAAACTATGCGGAGGCATCCACATCCAGTGAGCCCACAGAAGAGACTCACATGAACCTGACCGATTCAAAAAATGAACAACAAATATTTCTCACTGAAGAGGACCGAAACTACCCTGACGTAAAATAATTTCAGACCAAGTCGGGAGAGTCTTTTGATTTCAAACAAGGTTATGATTTTGCTGTGTATGAAGTGCACAAACAATATAAGTTAAGAACAAGGACCATTGATGTCCCTGCATCTAGCAGAACAAAGGATAGAAAACAGCCCAACAAAATTAAAGACAATGTTGTCATAACAGAATCAGTTGATATTGCTGTCACAAACCCGCATCAGGTAACGATAGAGGATATAACAAACATACAACGTCCTATTGGTCAGCCTCTACCTTCCTCTCTCTCAAAAGAAAATTTGAATAGCAATCCAAAAAATCTTCCCAAAATAGAAACATCACAAACTGTCATTCATCATAACGCTGACATTCAGAAAGAAGACATAGAGAATATGCCTGAAAAAGAGAAATCTGCTACTATCAACCCTAAGGATCCATTGGAGAAACCATTCAACTTAGAAGCAGAAATTGGAAAACTTAAGATATCCATTCCCCTCTCAGAACTTGCCAAACATGATGTATATAGGCAACAAATCCAAAGGTCACTTCAACTACCAGAGGTCAGGGATGATGTAAATGTTTTAGATGATACCCTTGAGCTGCTGTTTGGTCCAGAAGTTAATGGTAAATCCACATATGGACTTGTTCCACCCTTTTATGTCAGTTTGCACATACATGATAAAATCTTGCATAATGCTATGTTTGACTCTGGAGCCTCACATAACCTTATGCCCAAAGCTGTAATGGAAAAGTTGAACCTTGATGTCACAAGACCTTATAAAGATTTATACTCCTTTGACTCAAGTCAAGTCAAGTGTTTAGGCTTAATCAAGGACCTTTGTGTGTCTCTAGTCCAATTTCCCAACAAGACAATTCTAATGGATGTAGTAGTTGCTGACATTCCAATAGTATGGCATGCTCCTATCAAGATCATGGGGGGCGAAACTGCAAGGATCTCTTCAACTTGACCTCTCTTATGCCACTATATCTGCATTTGGGCAACCAAAGAGACTGTATAGGGAAACACTGATGAAGTATGTGGTAAGCAGTGAGGAAAAGCCCCAAAATTTTCCAATTTATTCAATCCATTCTGATATGGATTCTTTTATTTTATTTAATGATGACACCAATCCTCCAACTGATGATAAGCCTTCAGCCTTAGAGCAAGAAACATGCATCAGTGAGGAATCAATTTCCAATGCCCAGGAACTTGTCACAACAATCAAGGCAACCAGCAAACAAGAAGAACCTCCCGAAACAGAAATGATAAGTCTGCCCAATCCTTAGATAACTCAAACTCTTAATACAAACCTTAAGCAAGAAATCACATGGTATTTAGAGTTTGATGGTTCTGTCAATAAATTAGGAGCAGGGGCAGGAGTATGGATCTACAATACACATGACAATCACGCAGAAGGCCATGCCTATAGACTAAATTTCAGATGTACAAACAACATGGCAGAGTATGAATCTCTCCTCTCAGGCCTTAAATTGCTAAAAATCCTAGGAGCTACAAAAGTGTCCATTCTAGGTGACTCTGATTTGATTATACAACAAATGAAAGGTAACTTTGTTACTAATGACAGTAGAATGAGAGCTTACAAGATTGCTGCCACAGAAATACTCAATTCTTTCAATGAGTCCAAGCTGGCCAAAATTTCAAGAGACCATAACATTCATGCTCACAGTCTAGCAACTTTTGCTAGCACATGCAAGATTCCCTTTGAACCAAATCACCATTTCACTGCTGAGATAAAACATAGACCCTCAGTCCCCAACAATGTTAAGGGTTGGCAAGTGTTTCAAAATGATGCCCAAATTAATAATTTCCTTACTCTTGAGGGCGAATTTTTGAACACAAAAATTGACATGGATGCCATCAATGATTCCCAACAACTAACAGAAGAAAATCACCCGGCTGTAACAGCTGCAACAGCTAAACAAATCCTTAACCCAAATGTTTTTGACAATGCAAACATACAACAACTGAAACAAATGTGTTTAGAGGAAACAGCCAGAGCAGAGGATGAATTTATTGATCTAAAGAGTAATTTTCTACCTGCTGGCCTTACTCCATTAGAAGACATGTTCGATGACAATGATGTGCCCAAAAAGCCAAAAATGGAGCCTCTAAATACTGCTATAGAAGAACACAACATAGGAACAACAGAACAACCCAAAATGATTAAGTTGTCCAAAAATCTGCCCCCTGATCAAAAACCAAAATATGTGGATTTGTTCAAAGAGTTCCAAGATGTATTTGCTTGGAGTTATGAGGACTTGAAGTCCTATGACACCTCAGTGATCCAACACACCATTCCCTTAAAACCAAATAAAAAACCATTCAAACAGAAACTTAGAATAATTGACCCCATGCTTCTTCCCCTCATCGAGAAAGAAATAAAGAGAATGTTTGAAGCAGGTATTATTACACCCATCAGATTCTCCGAATGGGTATCTAACTTAGTTCCCACAAGGAAAAAATTAGGAGAGATCAGACTGTGTGTAGAATTGAGAAATTTAAACCAGGTCTCTCTAAAAGACCACTATCCTTTGCCCAAAATGGACCATATCCTACAAAGAGTGGTGGGGTCATCTAGAATCTCTTTACTAGATGGATTTTCAGGATTTAATCAGATACTTGTTCACCTAGATGATCAAGACAAGACAGCCTTTACCACACTGTGGGGAACATTTAAGTATGTTAAAATGCCTTTCGGGCTGAAGAACGCTGGTGCTACCTTTCAAAGGGCAATGGATATTGCATTTTCCAAGGAGATACATGACTTCATTGTTGTATACCTAGATGACCTAACCCCTTTCTCCAAATCTGACCAAGAGCACCTTAAACACCTAAGGCAAATTTTCATGACATGCAGGAAATATGGCATTTCCTTGAATCCTAAGAAATCCCTGTTTGCCCTTGCGGAAGGCAAGATTCTAGGCCATATCATATCAAAATATGGGATTAGAATTGATCCTCAAAGAATTCAATCTATCCTCCAAATCCCATATCCAAGAAATATAAAAGAGCTGCAAGCATTCCTGGGAAAGATCAATTTCCTAAGGAGATTTATCCCAAACCTAGCTGAGCTAATAAGGCTATTGAGCAATATGTTAAAAAAGGATGCCAAGGTAAAATGGTCTCTTGAAACAAGGCAAGCTTTTGAGAGTATCAAAACAACCTTGACACAAACGCCTGTCCTCACCAGTCCGCAATTCGACAAAGATTTTATCATTTTTTCTTTTGCATCTGAGCACAGCATAGTCGTTGTCCTGTTGCAAAAAAATGATCAAGGTAATGAAAAGCCAATTGCTTTCTTCAGCCGAGCTTTAAGAGATGCACCCTTGAAATATCAGATTATGGAAAAGCAGGCTTATGCCCTAGTTAAGGCCATCAAAGACTTCAAAGTTTACATCTTATACTCCCATGTGATTGCCTACGTCCCAAACGTTGTTGTAAAAGATATATTAACTCAAGAGGGACTAGAAGGTAAAAGAGGCAAATGGATTGCTAGCATTCTTGAATATGACATTGAAATAAAACCTACCAAGCTGATAAAAGGACAAGGTTTAGCCAAACTAATGTCCGAAACAAATTTCCAAGCTTTAGACATTAATCAACTGGACAATGAACCGGAGTTGGCGACTCCACAGATCAGTGAAACCATTTTGCAATCCCCATGGTATGTTGATATTTGCTTTGTATTGTTAAACCTGTGTGCTCCCCCAGGATTGTCCAGAACCAAGAAAATATTTTTAAGGATGAAATCATCAAAGTTTTTTGTCATAGATGGTGCTTTGTTTTAGAAAAATCATGAAGGAATATTGCTTAATTGTTTGACTATGAATGAAACTAACAGCATCATGAAAGAATTCCATGCAGGGGACTGTGGAGGACACTTATATTGGAAGTCCACTACTGACAAGATTTTAAGGGTTGGTTATTATTGGACCTCTCTCTTTGCAGATGTCAAGAAATTTGCTATTTCATGTCACAAATGCCAAAGCTTTGAAGGGAAAAGAAAATTACTGCCTCTGCCCCTCAAACCCATTTCAACCGAAAAGCCTTTTCAACAATGGGGTCTCGACTTCATTGGAGAAATTCATCCCTCTTCCTCAGGCCAACACAAGTGGATTTTAATAGCCACTGATTATTTCACTAAGTGGATTGAAGCTATCCCATGTAGACAAGCCAATGACTCCACCATTATCCAATTCCTTGAGAGCAATATCCTTTCTAGATTTGGCTGCCTTGAGAAGATTATCACTGACAACGCTGCTGCCTTCAAATCCAAAAAGATCATAAATTTTTGCCATAAATTCCACATTACATTGGGCCACTCCACAGCTTACTACCCTCAAGGTAATGGCTTAGCCGAATCATCAACCAAAAGCCTCATCAACATCATAAAGAAGCTGCTAGAGCAAAACAAAAAGAACTGGCATAGGAAGCTCACAAATGCTCTGTGGGAAGACAGACTTTCAACTAAGAAATACATTGGGATGAGCCCTTATGAGCTAGTATATGGCATGGAGGCCAAATTTCCTTCATCTTTGGGCATTCCTACTATCAAACTGTTGCCGGAGATTCACGCTGAACCAAATGACATACAGAGAAGAGTAAATCAAACCATTCATCTTCAGCAAACCAGAGAACAAGTGTATGACAGAGCTCAAATGTTGTAAGAAAAGCTCAAAAGGATGCTCGATAAGAAAGCTAAAGCAGAGGATTTCTGGGTTGGCAACAAAGTTCTAAGGTGGGATTCACGAACAGAGGACAAGGGCAAGCATTCCAAATTCGATTTTCTGTGGAAAGGTCCATACATTATCAGTGCTGTGCAAGGAAATAACACATATTTTCTCAAATCTCTAGATGTCAGCACAACAGAGGAAGGTCCTGTTAATGGCCGAATGCTAAAACACTACCATAATCCCTTTTGATTAAGAAAGAATAGGCGATGTTATTTTCTGTACATAAATGTTTGTATATATCAGCACTTTATTT